>JAUZNK010071286.1:0-14015 GCA_035046665.1 Euphysa ruthae
TATATATATATATACGCCATCATATATTTATCAGAATTGAAAAGTCAGAAATCTATAGATATATGCGTTTAGGTATAAAATATTATTATGAGTCTGTGTGATTATCTGAAGAATCTGGTTTTTCATAAAGTAGGACTGTTAATTTGTAAAAGTTTCAAATCATTAAAATTCTGAAAATTTAGTTTATTGCGTTTTACCAGTTTTTATTTAACCTACCAGCCATTTATTTGTAAAAATTCGTCTAGTAGAAGATTTTAACAAAAAAATTGACCTCAGCAATATTTTATGTGCCAATTCTCGTGAGAATGTTTGTTTTTACAGAATACCAATTTTATGATTGTAGGTAAGGTATAATAGAAAAGCACCTTTACATTCATGAAAAAAAAAAAAAAAAAAAACGAGTTGTTAATTTTTATCTAGTGTATTTTCCACAAACCAGGATATATTGGTAAACCATCGAAATACATAAAATTAGCCTTGACTACATGGTAAAATTAGCCTTGCATACATGGAATGCTATTGAGCATACGATAAGTAAAATATTTAAATTAACGAAACATGTGTCTATTTTACTTACTAACACCTGCTTTTAAAATTTAATCTGTAAGATAAATAAAAATTCGAACTTAACATTATTATCGTATAAACAATTTTATGGACAGAAACCCAAAATAAAAATATATATATATTTAATATTGTTTGATAATGAATATTTGGAATTAAAGGAGATTGCTCAACAGCCAGCGAGAAAACTTCGAATAATTTTAGTGAAAAAATTTTTTTACACATCAAACTTTTCAGTAAAAAAACAGGTTCAAGCACTTAAAATTAAAAAACCAAATGATCTGGTCTGGACAATCTATGTAGACTCTTTTTGATTAAAGAGCCTGCTAAACTAATATTTCGTCAAGTAGCACACGATGTTATCAAGCTTTTAAAAATTTGGACAAGTTTTAATTTAAAATGAAATTAAATCTAACTTACTACTCATAAAACACTCGTCTTTGTTTAAATGCGCGAAATTCACTATTAAAACGAGAGATGTTTAATAAGATCATTCGAATGTAATGTTTATTTTTTTTTAACGTTTAGATAAATTCTCTGGGGACAGTATTAAAATTAACTTTGATCTGGTAACTAACAACAAATAGACCGTATCTTATTGTCTCGATTGAATAATTTTCTACTGTTCAAATATTATTAACAAAGAAATGGGAAGGCAAGACAAAATATGAAAAAAAAAGCACGAGTTTAGGCACAAAATTCGCCTAAAAAAATAGACCTGATTTTTCTGCGGAGTCAATAAAAAAAATTTTCTTCCTTATTATAGAGAATTTCTCGCTTTACTGCCCAATGAGGTCCAATTTCGGCTTTACTATTATGCATTTCTCAATATAAGTCAGATAAACGGGATAAAACAAAAATTCAACCTGTTAAAAAAACATTTGGACAATTTTATTTCATAAAATCTCACTCTGATCTAATACTGATTTCTCCTCATCTGACAGATTTACTAAGCGCATACAATTTTCACGCTCTTATTTCAACCTGCTCGCCGAAGCTACAATATTGCGCCATGTTGAATTCAAGTAATTTTTAAGAAACCGATACAAACAACGAAGAAAAATTATCAAATGTCATTGGTGCATATGAATGGGAACTCAGGACTGAAAACTCAGCTGACGTTTCTGTAAATAACGGTTCCAGTACTGATAATACAACTGGAAACCCCAAAAGAAAACCAGAGTCAGTAGATTCTAGTCGTTTTTCTGGTCTAAAAAAAACAACAATTACAAGAGCATCGCCCGAAGATATGGAAAAGTATATTAAGGTTCATTTTAATACATTCTAGAAAAAGAATTACAAAGAGACAATATTGGATGATTGCCCTGAGCCTGAAAATTTACCCGTAACTCGAAAACTCGACGAACATTTTATAGAAATTATGACTGAATGAAAAAACACGAGCGAAACAAATCTCAAAGTCTTGAAAAAGCACAATACAAAGTTAGGAACGCACATGCCTTATTGTCAGAGGTATGGATCCTCCTTGATAAAGTCAGATTGGGTGGGTTGGATGGTGAAATGGATCTGGGCCTTAACCCTCAAACGGTTGGAACAGTTCATGACACTACTGGTTCAGTCGAATGTGCCTACACTATATTTACGTCAACTTTCTGTTTTATCAACATTACTGAATGAAAATGGTTCAACAACTAAAAAGCTTTTAAAAATTAAAACCAAACTTTTAGAAAATGCATTTGATGTATTATTTAGAAACGATTTTGCAAAAGATACTGTTCCGTAAAGTCAAAAAAGCAAATGAAAGAGCAACTCCCAGACTTGGGAAAGGACAGTAGTCGTCGTCAACAACAACCCTTTTGAGGAAGCCCTTGACCAACCAATAGGGGCCGAGGGCATTATCACAACAGCGCAATTTATTTCTCAAGAAAAACTGACGGTCATTATGGAAAACAGTGGCAAAAACCAACCAAAAAAGGTGGTTACAACAGAGGTAATAAACTCTATCTTATCTTTAAAACTAAACCTGATATCTCAGCATCTAACATTGGACAAATATCCAAATGTACACCCACTGGTAAAACAATTATTTCCAGAACAAATTAAAAACCTTCCATTAGCAGGAAGATTACAATTTTTCTAAAAAATTGGCAAAAAGTGACCCAGGATCCAAATTTACTCTCAATGGTGGAGGGTTACAAAATAAATTTTCTAACAGCACCTGTCCAAAACCACTTAAAGAAACAGACTCTAACCATAACGAATGATAGATGCAGAGATACAGGAAATGTTGAACAAAGGTGCCATAAAGAAGGTAGAGCCTTGCCAAAATCGATTTTTTAACAAAATATTTCTATTGGGGAGAACCGTTCAGTTACAAATCTGAAATCTTTAAACAAATTTGTAGAATATCAGCATTTCAAAATGGTGCAAACTGATCTTAAGGACGCTTATTCCATTACATCGAAAATCCAGGAAAAATGTCAGATTTCACTGGGCAAGCTTCCTCTACGTTTTGGCCTAGGTCTAGCTCTGAGGGTTTTACGTAACTAATGAAAGTTCCTGTATCCCTCTTGAGAAAGTTAGTGATAAGATTGATTTTCTTTCTGGACGATTTCATAACAACACCAAATATGAAAAAAAAAGCACTAGTTTAGGCACGAAATTCGCCTAAAAATAGACCTGGTTTTTCTGCGGAGTCAATAAAAAAAAATTTCTTCCTTATTATAGAGAATTTCTCCCTTTACTGCCTAATGAGGTCCAATTTCGGTTTTACTATTAAGCATTTCTCAATATAAGTCAGATAAATGGGATAAAACAACAATTCGACATGTTAACAAAACATTTGGACAATTTTATAACGTCTGAAACATGTAAAATTAGTTTGAATCACGAATAAAACCGATGTTTTTTTTTAAAAAAAAGTTAATTTAATTAATAATGGTACAAAGTAATTCTACAAGCATCCACCCTATATCGCTGTTTGCCATGCCAATAAATCCTTTCATGTCAGACTTTTTATGCTCCACTGATACGTGTGTAGACTGAGGCTGATATTATGTCTACTTAATATGTTCATACACTACATCTATGGTTAGACTTTCTAACTTAACATTCCCAGTTTACTTCACGTGCATATTCTTCAAGACCGTGTACACTGCACAATATATAGGGAATTCTAAAAGAGAAATATGTTATACTAGCATCTATTTTTAGAGGGAGTTTTAAGGTTAAGTGACACGTCTTTTTTTTACCTTAAGTAAAATAGGTTGTATTAGGAGAAAGATAAACTCTTTGTTCATGTTTAAAGGTAAAAGTATAACTTCGTTTAAAAATGGCTAAAAAAAAGTTTTGAGACTGCCCCTTTGAAATATAACAAACAAACAAGATAGCGGTTCAAGAACTTAAAACAAATATTAATAGCTAAAAGATTTCCGTGATAACCAAATTCGTCAAAATATTAGATACATATATTTTTTTTAATTTTCACAAAGATTCACATAGTCGAAAGATAGTTTTAAGCAAAGTGAATTAAAGCTGTCTATAGGCCTAAAACGACTTGACTATGTTTTAGGGCCTGAGTTCGATGAAATTTTCAAAACCGCCCACACGCCATAATAATCAGCAATGACATTCCTTTAATAAATACAAAATTTAGTCATAAAAGAAACATAACTTGCCCTTTTTCGACTAAGTTTGGCGTCTTGGGGTCTGGGCAGTGAGAAAGAGATTTTTCAGCAATGGGTAAGATATCTTTAATGCTTATTTAATAAAAAGTAATATAGGAATTTCTAAAAATTCAAAAACTCTTAATTTGAAGCACTAAAAACAAAGAATCTTTTCAAAAATCTAAAATTGGCAAATACGGTTTAGGACAGAGAAAGGATGAGATAGTCAGATATCTAAACGTATCCACTTACCACAAGCCTGTGAAAACAGACTCAAAATTTCCGTATCTAAGAGTTATGACCATTGGACCTACACCTTTTGAAAAAACTAGGTTGTGTAGACATAAGCCTCAGATGGGTGTTGAGTTAAGGATCACTCGTACCTAAAGCGAGCGCTTAACTAATTCTCAAGTTTAACTAAATTAATTTTAGACTTTAATTTAATTTTAAAAACATCATACTTCATTAAACGAATCTAAATAGGTTAATGGAAGGAAGGACAACCCTTTGCAGTAAATTAATAGTCAGCAAATAATCACCTTTCTTACTAATCTGTCCAGATATTCGTTTAAGCAAGACTTGTAAACACGCTCTAGCACGCACAGCCCATGTTGAAGGTTCTGGTGGAACATTTTCGTTTTTTGGAAATTCTAAATGTTGGACTGTGTTTGATTTAACATCATGTACAATTGCCACAGTAACAGTGTTGAGCTCATTTGCAACCTCAGTAAATTGTAGCTAAAAAACGAAATTACTCATCAAGCTTTTGGCACTGATTACCATCCCAGGCCAGATATATAAAAAGGTTAACTTTCTGAAAGTTTTTTTTGTTATTTCTAAGAATTTTCAGGAAAAATGTTCTTTTCTTTTCACTCTATACGCAGTAACAACAAAGAAGTTGTTTCAAATTTTTAGTAGTTTCAAATAATTCATTGCTCTGAATAAACATTTCTAAACCTAAGTGGTGGGAATCAACTAAATTCAAATCTCAAGAAACATATCAAAACAATTGCTTTGGCATCGTAACCAAGATTATAGCAAGAAAAATTCAAGAAAATCTGGAACGGGCCATTTATATCTTATCCTTTTTCAATCCAATTCAATTAAATACTTAAAAATAAGCAATCAGAATAAACTAACATACCACTTACCAAATGTCTTTTGATAGCAGGATTATCACAAACGGTATAAAAAATATTAGAACTTTTTTTTTACCAAAATTTTTTTAGGTCAAAATCGATTTAATTGAAAAAATAAAGGAATTACATTTTCAAGGACCAATATTTCTCATCCTTTACATCTAACCTTATGCAAAAACATTTAATGAATAAATGCCGAGAAAAATCAAAAAAACTGATTTTTTGTATGACTTTGCATAGTTTACCCTAAAATCAGGCTAACAAAACTTTTTTTTTTTTTTTAATCTGGTCCGGTTTAAAAAATGGATTCCATCTAAAAATCTTGGTTGAAAATCTTGATAGAAGACCTTAATAAAAAAAAAAAAAATGGTTAAAAAATTGAAAGCCTACATTTGTCTAAATTACTTTAATTTTAATTAAATTAATTAAATTCTGCAAAAAATGCTAGTATAAATATTAGTATAAATATAAATGCTAGTATAAATATAAATGCTAGTATAAATATACTTACAAATATGAGATTTTTATTTTTGAGAACAACAGCAGGTGTACCAGGAAGAGCTATGGAAGGTACATTACCAGGAGGTACGCTAAGACACCATTCAACTTTGAAGAGGAATCCTGACCAATTAGTTTGCTAAAATGAAACGTTTTACTCGAAAATTGCATATTTCAAAGTATTGCACATGAAATAAAATTTAAAAAATAGGTCCCCAAAGAATCAATATTGCAGGGTACATCGAGTCACAAAAAAAAAAAAAAAAAAAAAGTTTCAAGAAAAAAATTATTAGATTAATTAATTTATTTTCAATTAATAAATTAATTTAAATTAGATTTATTTTAATCAAAAATTCATTCTAGTACAAACTTTATCAGAAAAATAAAATAAAATAAAATTAAATTTGCGAGTTTCAATCTCACCAGTTCAAGCTTCATAATCTTTATAAAATCTTTCATTATTTTTGGCTGAGTTCCAAGTATTCTTGCAAACGCTGTCAACGCACATACTTTATAAGGAGAGCACACCACCTAAAATGTATGTAAAAAAATTATTGTAAAATAACAAACCACTCACAAACTTTCTTTTAATTAAACTGATGTGGTGTCCACATGTAACTTTTAACCTACTCCAGGCAATCTTTACCTGATTTTCTCAAACATCAAGGCAATTTGGAATTTAACTCAAAAAAAAAAAAAATATCATCGCCACGAAACATGTCTTTTATTTTTTCTTTTGGCAGAGGTTTATTTATTTACTTTAGGAAAATTTAAAAATCTAAATTTGTTAAAGAAAATCTTCCAGCTAGTGGTGAGAAAATCTCCTTCGGCTTCAAATTGTGTTGTTACTTTCAGCATTTTAAAATTTAAAAATTATGTGACACAAAGAACTTATTTTTCATATCAAATTTGTTTTTTTTTTATAGATACATATATTACGAATTTGGGACACAGGACGAGGACAGACATGCACCATCTAAATCCTGCTATAATATGCTGCCCGAAATTAGATGGTGGTTTCACCGTATGCGCAGTCATCAAGTGGGCTCGAACCACATACCTTTTCACTGCTGTCTCCGTAGTTCGGCTCCTTAGACCACTGAGCCACGGATCACAAATATCAAATTTAGGGGAATCATTGCAAAATTCTATAAGTATTCCTTAAGAACAAAAATAAATGAAAGGTTCTTCTAAGGTCTGGTAATATAACCATTCTCTGATATATGAGGGTATTCAACCTATTCTATTTAATAATTTTGTTTGAAGCATTAATCAACTTTTTACCACATCAAAAATGTGGTATTAATGATTAATTTTAGTTACCTTGTATTCAAAAAACTGTTCCAATGTTTTCAACTCTTCCAGAGACCACACGTTTTCTAAACAAAACGCACATATTTCTAGATAAAGCTAAAATTCAACCTTAAAAAAAAAAAAAAAAAAAGTTATCAACAGTTCAAAGCAAGATCGCTTTCATAAATTTAAAAATTTTCTATATCTATTCTACTTGATCATAGTTTTTTATCGTCACGCAAGTAGAGTTTTCTGTGGATTTCTTAGGGGTAATTAATAAAAAAGAGAGGATAAAAAAGTTTGCTTCAACCTTTGACATATTTCTTTGCTTGAATAAAACATTGTTAACTGTAGTTTTTTAATATGGTAATAACGCTACCACTGTAGTGCAGAAACACACAAGTAAAATTTAAAAATTTACAGTTGTTTAAGATAAATGGGAAATTTAAAAAAACTTTAGTGACTAATGGACTCCCGGATACTCTTTAAATCTCCAACAAAATGATAAGCTATACTTTTATGATAAATAAATACATGATTGCATAAAAACATATCAATTGAAGTCAAATACATAAAATGCTATGATAATAGCGAAAATCAGCGAAAAATTAAAGTCTGAACAGAAAACATGTTTTAATGATAGTAGAAACCAAGGAAAAATTAGCAAAAGAGAAATAAAGTAGCTTTAAAATGCAAGTTATGTATTAAACATTCAATAGATTTTCAGTGATCATATCCTCCTCAACATTTTACCGATATTAAACTTTTACATAGGAAAAGTAAAGTGTCGTGTCAGTTAGAGGTTCAAAGTTAGCATCTTGATTCATTATGAATTCGATGATTTATCTCAGCAATGCCTTTTTTAGGCCTAAAACGACCTGATAAACTAGTCCTGAGGACTAATTTGAAAAAAAAATTTGTTATAGGTCTGAACGAGTATTTTTAGCAGGTGATATGTGTGAAAAATTACCTCTAATGATCCTCAAACTTTTAAATAACAAATTTTGAAATATTAAAAAATATTTGGGCAAATTTCAAAATAATTGGAGTTTTACAAGTTAATATTATTTCATAAAGCTCTTACCAAATCCTTTATTTGGTGTTATCTTAAGCACAAGAGAGTCCATGGTGTGAGGATTTAATCGGACGCTGTATTGAAGACCAGTGTCGGGTCCATTTTTGCCACTACCAGAAAATATCACAATACCATTCTCAAACTTATCAAGCTTCAGCTAAATTAAAATTATAGCTTTACAAGCTTTGTTCAATTTTTTTGCTGCATTTGAATTAATTTCAATGGTGAATAACAACAAACAAGAACTAGCTACAAAAAAATTACTCGCACAAAATTACTTATAAATCTCAATTTGTAAAAATCAATTCAAAAAAATAATAGAATAATTAGATACCGAAGATAGTGTTCATCAAGGGTGGGTTTTTAAAATAGATGTATGTGAGGATGGTGTTTATCAAGGGTGGGTTTTTTAAATGGATTTATGTGAAGATGGTGTTTATCAAGGTTGGGTTTTTTAAATGGATGTATGTGAGGATAGTGTTTATCAAGGGTGGATTTTTTAAAAAAATTTATGTGAGGATGGTGTTTATCAAGAGTGGGTTTTTTAAATGGATGTATGTGAGGATGGTGTTTATCAAGGGTGGGTTTTTAAAATGGATGTACATAAATTTATGACTCAATACCTGTAAATAATGTGCATTAATGCAAAAATTGACCGACTCAAAATTTGGTAAACTTTTCTTTTATTATAATTCTTTCTTGAAAGTAAGGAGATTCCATTGTTACAAAAAAAAATTATAGATAATTTTTTATAGCATTTTCAAAAAAGGAAAACATTACAATGGCATTTCTTTGCCTCCAAGAAGTAAGATTAGGTTTTTTTCAATAGTTTTATGTAATTAATTAACATGAGAGAAGGAGGTAAAGACATTCCATGAAATTTTTTCATGGGTAATTTCTTAACAAAGATTGTAAAAAAATAATGCCTGTATTCTCTAAACAAACAAAAGCGGCCGCAACAGGCAAAATATTACAAATAATTATACATTAGTATTAATATTTCTAAATTGTACCATATCCGGAACAAAACGGGAGAAAATGCTGAATGATAAAAAAATATTCATCTTTGTACTGATGATAATCAAACATGAAAAACTTCAAGCATGCAAAACTTGTGAGAAATGTTGAAAAACAAATAAATGGAGACAAATATTATATTAATAAGATCACTTTTGACAGTTCAAGAATCAAATCAAATTAGGATTTGACACAGGCAAACACACTTGTATTTTATAATACTTACGGTATCATCAATTCTCATAACTCGAATAAGATGTGACCTTAGCAGTATTGAACCAAAAAATCTTTCTAAAGAGCACAGCTTAGAAAATTTCTTCATGCACTCCACAGGAGATAGGAGTTGTTTAAAACCAGCATGACTCAGCATCACAGGGACTGGTGAGTGTGAAACATTAATACTTGTAAGCAATGTCCGAGAGGAGCTTTAAAGAAAATAGCAGTAGTGTCCAAATAGAAGTAAACAAATATAAAAAATACACAATGCAGATCTTTAAAATATGTTATTTATACTATTTGTGACTTTTTTTCTATGCATAAATTGTATTTTTTCTTTTTCACTTTTATTTCAATTACTGTTTAATGGAAAACACCCCCAATAAGGCTGACAAGGATATGGGAGGTTTAATGGAAAACACCCCCATTAAGGCTGACAAGGAGGTTTAAAAATAATTAATAAATATTTGGAGTAAAAGGGTGTAAAACAACCATTTTAGTAACTAACGAACATCAAAAATAACTATTTACAATTATTATTCTCATCCAAAATAATATTTATTATCGGATAGATGTTTTGTAAGAAAATCATAACATTTAAAAATGCTAACCGAAAGATTTTTTTAGTAAACATATATATTCATAAGTCATATACAAGATTTAGGCTTCACTTACTTGGATTTCCCAGGTCTAGGTGATCCTTGAACAAGGGGAGGTGAGGCAGGCCATGTGCTTGGTGACATAGCAGGTATATTTGCAGGTGAAGGCTGTATGAAGGTTCCTACAGAATAGATATTATTAAAACAAAAACTTGATAGATTTATGGACTTCGATTTTATTTAGGATAGGCACACAAAAATCGCTAAGAGCATCACAAATATGAAAAATCACATTAGCTCTAAGAATTCAGAAAACAAAAAAACTGTTACAATAAGCTGAAAAAATGGCTGTAATTATTGTATAGTAGTAGGAGATGAGTAACGGTATCAGGTTATCCGACGAAGGTCTTGAGTCCAACTCTTTACTTTAATTTCTCACAACATTTTTTTAATTGGATGTTGTATGTTAAAAATAGTCTGATTTTGGACAACAAATTGTTCAAAAATGGTGGCACCCCAGTGTTAACATTTAAGTAAGAAGATGCTTGCTTGTCTCAAAGCATTTTAGTTTATATAGACCGCCTCCGTGCTTTGTTTAAAGGATACCCTCTGTTACTTCATTGTCATTCAAAAACAGACTCTATGGTCTTCCAACCTTACATAAAATTTTGAAAATAACATAGGTTTCAGAATTATTTTTTTACAGGTGGCTGTATGGACCAAAATATGCTTTCTATGAAAGTTTAAGCTCCTGCGAAACAAAATATCACATTACAAAAAACAATTAAAAACAAAATTATAGGTGAAAAAAATCAGTTTTTGAATAGGTGGCTATATAGGATGAACTATGTTCAAAAATTTTGACAAAGTAAAAAATTGTCATGAATTTTTTGGATCGGAGATAGACGATTCATAGAACTAAAATCAAAGTAAGTCAAATTAAAAGTTTAAATTTAGTAAAATAGTGTATTAGGCTAATAAAAGCAATATCAGTGATACAGTGTGAAGAATGAAAAATTATTTTTTTTTTTGAAAAAGAGAACAAATTTTTATCTAAGTTTTATAATTAGAAAAAAATAGTGCCCAATAGCATATAGATACAAAGATGGATATAAAATTAGACTGCTTTGATGGAGGTGAAATAAGACAGTTAGATTTTAGTTAGCCATATATTATAGAATACAATGGAGTTCACTGGTTATGTTAAAATAAAAGTAAGCAAACAAACCAGGCGAAGGAGCAGAAAACGGATTTCCTGGACTTTGTGTTGTTGAATGTTGACTATATGGTGAAGATATTGCAGGAGATTTTATTGCTTTTTCTTTGTATAAAGAGTCAATAGATGCAGGTCCAAAATCTAAGAAAAAAAAAAGAAAACAATGAAATTCAACAGAATTTCATCTTTCATCAGGTGGGAAATGGTATTTCATGTTTAACTATGGGGAAACTTTTGTCAGATTGGACAGAATCTTTTTAATTGTAATAACCTAGTTAATAAAAAATAAGAAATACCACATACAGATATTATTACACAAATCTATGATTCTTCGCCAATCAGTAGAGACAAATGACTACTCCTAAGTTTTTGGCAAGTGACCATATAGGCATAAAATGTCCTCTATGATCCTTTACATGCAATATTTGAATAAAAAAGCAATGAACAAATTTCGTTAAAATTTTAAAACATGTTGCTTCTAGACCTAGCTAGACAAGCTTGAAAATAGCCGACATACTCAATTTATTTGAAACAATATATCCTAAAACAATATAATATTTCCACACAATTGTTATTTTTTGAGAAAAGTCTAAGAACGCTAATATTCGATGTTTTCAGGTCATAAATTATGGCCAAACCTCCAAACTAGAGTTTGCAGGTGGCCATCTGGCTCAAAAGTTTCCCTCTACATTCCTTTAACTTCATGAAACAATTCAAACAAAATTAATGAATTTTCAGAAAACTTAACAAATGTTGATATCAGGCTTAAAATGACAGTATTTGAGCATAATTAGGTTTAACACCAGCTAATTTTTCAAAAATCTAAAAATTTTGTTGCATTATAATCTTATGACTTCCTACAAAATTTTAGAAAAAATTACAAAAAAGTTTTCCAGGCAAATGAATAGACGGATGAACATGGTTGGATTCATAGGACTCCTTCAGCTTTACTGAGAGTCCAAATGGCAGGAAATTAAAAAAACGCAATCATTAATCTGTTTCCAACAGTTTTTGACACACTTTTTTAATCTTATCTAATTAAGGACACTTACTTTCATAAATCTAATAGCAATTGAAATTATTTTAGAAGTTCTTGTATTAAATTATTTATTATAACTTACGCTCTATCTGCTGGTCAAATTCTGTATTATTACTTGGAGTGAATGGGTAGTCACCACCTCCCATTGACATATTATTACCCAATTGGCTTTTCTCCATAAACAACTGCAAGAAATTCTAAAAGCAAAGTGTTGATATGCTGTAAGATAAAGTTAGAGCATGAATGCATAAATCAAAAATCAGGACCAAACTTAACCCTCAAGTTAAATCCACTTTATATGTTTGATTTTCAATTGTATTGGAGAACCACCATGGAATCAAATTTAATAAAAAAGTGATTTCCTTCAAAATTCTTCCATTAAAAATTCAATTAATAATCATGAATTACCCTTACAAAAAATACACATCTACGGCTAAATTGTTTACAATGAATTATAAATAATTTTTATGTAACAAAATGCCCCAGCCTCCTCATCCCGGGTATAAAATCACTTGCAAAAGGATATGTTTTAAACTTTTATCGGTAATATCCCCTGGAATACAAGCATATACATAACATATCAAAATATCAAATGTTTTACTACATAAAATACTCACTGATAGCTGGGGAATTGTTGTAAAGCCCCTCATTGCTTTTGTTGAATCAGTCCGGTATAAAGTACCATCTGTGAAATAAAAGAAAATCATAAATGTTTACACAATGACTGAACTAAAAAGATTAAAGAAACAAAGGATCAACCATAAGAAATCTATCTTGGGCGTACCTGAATAAAAATAGAGCTGTCTAATACACGCTAGCAAGGTAAACAGACGTTAAATTGAGAATGACGAAGATAAAGATGATCGAGGATGACGATGACAGACAGTGATAATGGCAACAGATAGTGATGACAGACACCAATAGTTATGATGACAGACAGCAATAATGATGACGGAAGATGATGATATAATGAAGATGCTATGATGATACTGATGATGATGAATGAGGAATAATAAATGATAACAAAAAAAACGACAAATAATGATGATGAGCAATAATAAAGATGGATGATAACGATGGATGATGATGATGATGATGATGATGTTGATAATGATGATGATGAAAAACAATGATTATGAAGAGCATTGATGACGACAACGATAACGGATGGTGGTGATGATGATGTTGGTGATGATGGACGATGATGATGACAGATGATGACGGACGACTACAATGGTAACAGCCAATGATGATAATGACCAAAAATGATGACAGACGATGATGACAAACGATGATGATGACAGACGATGATAAAGAAAAATGATGATGATGACAGAGGTTGATGATGATGAAAAACTATGATGGTAATGACAAACCACTAATGGAAAATGATGATGATGATGTTGACTATGATAATGAACAGAGATTAAGAAACACTTACCTCTAATGAGAACTGAATCTTGAAGGAAATATACATCCAAAATGTATCTGAAGAAATATTAAGGATTCTAAGTATTCAAAATTACACATGGCAAAAATCTACCACAAAATAACATTGGCTAAAATATTTTCAAACAAGTAAGCTAGCTACCTTGCAAATACCTCCTATTACATAAGTCTACTCTGGAATCAAATATTAAAATACAAAGCTGCATAATCTATATACACAATTAAGAAGTAACTAAGAAGAAAAAATATATATATACATTTATATACATATATATATATATAAT
>JAUZNK010071297.1:0-14014 GCA_035046665.1 Euphysa ruthae
ACATTTATGTAGAATACATCTATGTAGAACACATTTATGGAGAACACATTTATGCAGAGCACACTTATTCAGAACACATTTATGCAAAACACATTTATGCAGAGCACATTTATGTAGAACATATTTATGTAGAACACATTTATGTAGAACACATTTATGTAGAACACATTTATGTAGAACACATTTATGGAGAACACATTTATGTAGAATACATTTAGATGGTTTCTGAGACTTAAAAAACCCTAAAAATGCCTAAACTAAACGTTTTAAAGAAAAACTAAAAACAGCTCTCCTTTTGTAACGCACTTAACAACGGTTTCTCCCTTTAAAAAACATCCATTATATTACTTCTGTGATTCTTACAGGCTAATAATTTAAACTGTGTGACTCTAAAATTACGTCATTTTATACTTAAAATAGTTGCTTAGAAACGGGGCAACCAGGTCAACTTTAAGAGCTTTTTTGAGCGGCCATAGGCAGCTTTGATGGAAGGAAATTTGCAACAAAGCGCCATGAAAAGAGAAAAAGTCCTTCCAGAGAAAAGACTTTTTTCCCAATATATTTTCAGTCTGGTATACAACCTGGTTCATCATTTACGTACACAAGAAATTATTACATTTTAAAAATTTATCCTCAAACAAACCTACTGAAATTAATCTTAAATGTACACATCTTTTACTTGGTATTTATTAGCAGAACTTCATACACTCGAAATGTTTACACTCGGAAACGAATACGATACTCAGAATATTACAAATGCCTGGATTCCATTTTAAGGGTATCTAACAATGTCAAATTCGATTTTTTGATTATCAAAAACGTGTCTATATGTAGTCTCATGGGTTTATAGTTAATCTTCTTTTCCATAAATATAACTTATTTTGAGGAGAAAAATATTAATCCACAAAAAATTTTCTTACATGATGAAATTCTCAATAGAACGTACAATTTGTCCAAGTGATTTTCGGTTACGCTAAGTTTGAAAATAAAGCTTTTAAACCTGGCCATAACTTGAGTATGTTAACTTTATAACTATATGTAAATCATTTCAAAATAAATCCGATTATCAAAATGACATCATTTTTGGCATCATAGAAGATTTCCAACTCCTCTTCCCTTCAAAAACGTATAGCTACCATGTCAGAATAAGATTTATGGTAATTTCATGTATTTCCATTTAATAGTTTTACAAAATTTGCATAAATAATAAAAAATGAATTATTACTGTCTATAATCAATATTTTAAATAAATATTTTAAAATTATTTTATGTCTCCCTTAATTTTTTTTTTCATGCCTAACAGTTAATTAAAGATTTGCGAAATATTTTAACATGTTGAGTGTCGGCGCGATAATCTGTTCTAAAGTACAAGACGAGTAAGTTAGCTTTTCATTAAAAAAATAAATAAAAAAATTAGAAACCCAAATACCTAGGAGGAATAATTTATTCTTAAGGAATAAAATGTTAGTTATTTAATAAAATGTTAATTTTGTATATGAGCATATTAATATAAATTTCAAATTTCTTCCTGGAATATATATACACTAATTGCTTTACATCATGTGGGACGGCAGTCGTCAAATGAACTAAAAATGATCTGCTTGTAAGTGGTTCACAGCAGACTTTCCTTCATCATTTATATTCAGAATTTCGCCAGTGTTTCTAAAAAAATGTTTTAAACAGGTTAGCGATGTAAATACACTTTATAAAAGTTGTTTTAGAAAATGTCTTCAAAAAGATTCTGATTCAAAAACACAAATTTTTTAGAATAATGATGTCTGAAATAGCTAATACGCCCTTAATGAAAATGTTTTTTTTTTTTTTTAATTCATAGTAATATGTTTTAAACGGGTTATCATAAGTTTTTTTTTAAATAACGTAAATTTTTATCAAAATATTTGTTGCAGCGACGGTGTAACTAACATCTGTATGCATTAAGCTTCTGACAATGCACTTTTTTTCAAACAATGTGTTTACACAATTTTTTTTGCAATATCTAGTGAAATTTTATTTTTTTGTATTTTATGTTTTATTGGGTTTTTGTATCATACATTTTCATACTGCTTTAATAAATGGCGAAGAATTAATGCAATAGCAATATCCTTTAACTACGCTTTTTTGGACAAATTTGAGAAAAATTTTACGTTTTAACAACTTTGTATTAAGCCAAACACCCATTTAATTCCTTATAAATAATTTAAATGCAAGGAAAGTCGAAGGCAATAGAATTTGCTGGAATACCAAACTTTGCTTATTTTAGCATGTTTAGAGTTTCTAAACTGGAAAAATTCAGCAGGATATTTAATTTTAGTTTGTAGATAGTGATGTTACAATTCTAATGAACATTTTGTTAATGTTAGAAAATGATTTTTCTGATAATTTACGATAAAACAGCTTAAATTTAGTCCAAAATAATTTTTTTTTTTTGTCAAAATTTTTTTGACGTTAGACAATTTTATTCCTGATAATTTTAGTGACGATGACGATTCCATTTTAAAAAATTTTACCAAAACCATGACCCAGTTACATATTATATAATTTCCGATTAAGCTGATAGAATTTATAAATATATTTATATCTTCTTAGCATATATTATTCGGTTCTAGTTCTGCTGGTATTTTATCTAACAATTGAAACTAACAATGACGATAATTTAAAGAATTGTAGAAATTTTGCGTCTTTTATGAATGGCTTTTGTAAGTCTTTTGTTCGCTACTCCAAAATAGTCCGGAATCCATAAGTCATCATGCGCATTGACGTTGATCATTATTTAAATAGTTATCTAACCTGCATTTCAAAAATCTCTTCAGGTATCTTTACTTTATTTGGGTTTGAGAGGTTTTGACCGTTGTATGCAGTAGCCTGTTGGAGAAAAAAAAAATGTCTATAAGAATATTATCTATCCTTTTTTAGTTTTTTCTAAAGTTTATTTTTAAATTTTAGCCATAAAATTTCTCATTATTCTACACTGTAAAGGTGTTAGATCAGGCAATAACTTTTGTGGGTAACTTGCACGCATAAAAGTTTCCTGTTGGAAGCTTATAGCATAAAAATAAGGGACAAACTTTCAAGGTTTGAAAAAGTATTAAGAATAGTTTGTATCAAATTTTTGTTCTTTTTAAGTAACTTTTTCTTAAAAAAAAAAAAAAAAACCCAAACATTAAAGAGATTATCTGACTCTAACTCTTCTTTTTCAGAAATAACAACAGATCCTTTGCCTGAAATAGAAAGTTGACATAAACAAAAAGACAGATAGATGAGAGCTGGTATCTTTTATGCAACGCGATTGTTTATTTCTAGTCGATGAAGTTGATGAAAGTGTTATGTGACAGGGTGCAATAAAATTTTATTGTGACAAAGTATTCGACAGTCAGTTGTGTAATAATACCTTTGAAAGTTTAGAAGAAGAAATGTTTTTGTACTGTGTTTACAACTATAAAATTTTATTACCTAAAGTTGGTTAGAAATTTTCTATTGCTAGGTTTATAAAATTGTATTGTTTATGCTATTTTCCTACCTTTGATAGATGAGGAGAATGCTCGAGTGCTGGGTTTATAAAACCGTGGCGTTTTTGCGCTCTCATTCCAAATGAGCTTGGTATGTTTAGCTGTGGAGATTCTAAGGTATAGTCATTTTCTGTTTTATAACTCCACAAAACATCTCTCTGTGTTACCTAAAAAAACAAATATTTCTTTAAAAAAATTTTGTACACACAAAGGGTTCATGTATAAAAACTACAATTTATATCTCCATTTAGAAAGAAGTTAAGTTCTTGATTCAGCTCTAGTAATTGCTACTTCTTCATTTATGTATAAGTCACATGACTTAGCAATATCTTTATAGGGGTACATTTCAAACTATATTTCAATTCAGGGTGTATGATGTGCTTTTCTCTTTTATGCCCTGATATGGCTTCTTCTTTTTTTATATTTTTGGCTGATTCCAATTGGGTTTAATACTTTTGCGTTGTCCTTCTTAATGTTCTGCATACTTGCAGTGTAACCATAGCTTAGCATAATTGTGTTTTTATTGAATATTTTATAGTATTTATGCTGCTTTATAATGTTTTTTTTTTCTAGTTTCAGAAAAGAAGAGATGAAGATGCATTGAAAGGTTTGGCTTTCTCAAACTCATCTTAGTTACATCAGAGTTCTGAAATTTGCTTTTTTATCCAAGGTGGAAGTTGCTTAAAGATTGTGGGTGGCCAAACCTTTCTATGGACCTGCACTTGGTTACAGCACAAAAATCCATTTCGAAAAAAAAACTGAAAAAACAACAATGAAGCATAATATTACATGGTTTAATCCATCATAAAACAAACTCATAAGAACAGACATCAGTCGCACTTTTCTGAAATTAATAAAAGAAAAAACTTTATAAAACAGGATAAATGTAAAATATCCAAAAAACACAATTAAGCTTAGTTATGGTTGCATTAAAAATACGCCGAATATTAACAAGAAGCGCAGTGCAAACCTTTTAAACCAATTAATTTTTCATTTATGGGCTGAATGAAATGTTAACCGAATATCAATTTTTAGTATTAATATTTGATAAAAACTTAAGATATTCACTTTATGTTTTCGGGCACATAAAGAAGAAATTTAAAGCAATTTAACCTTATACATTCTTTTGAAAAATTCAGTCCATAAAAATACATATCTGTTTTATGTTATATATAAGTAAATACATAAAAAGTATACCTCCCTGTTAATGAAACAATATGCTATGATATAAACGATCCCCTAAAAATAAATGAAAAAAACATTTTATCAGGGAATAGACTCTTTTAGCTGAAATTATCAAGGTGTAAAACTTCTATTTTCAACATTTTTTTTATAGAGCAGTACGTAAAAAAGTTACAACAATTGCTTCAAGTAGTTGTTTAAAGTATTTAAAGCAGTTGGAAAAAATCACAATGATAATTCTCAGATAACTGGAAGGGGAAAAGTTGACAATTAGGTCAGGAAATATTTTTTATTTTTAAAAGAAAGGTTCCACCTACTACAGCTACAGATATAACTTCACTATTAACACCTAAAAAGATATTTAAATTTGGTTTAGAACTCTGATAACATACAGTGCAATGTTCTTTAGACTTTCGAAATTTTGCTCCTTTGTTTCACTCATCAATAATATATTAAAATCAATGTTTTCAGTTTTGACTTATTGGCGAAAATAAAACAAGAATACACGTGAACCTTTTTCAATTTTCTTTAGCTCTGCAACAATTTTTTTCTTTTGTTTTTTAGGTTCTCAAAACAACCAAAATACTTTATCAATGTATAAATCTAACTGTTTTTTTTTTCCACAAATCCTGTCTCTAGTCTCATTTTAAAAATAGACATCATTCTGACAAATTGAATAGTTTCTTTTCTTACCCTGAATTAATGCACATTTTCATGCTTCCAAGAAATTAGCAGTTATTTTAGATTTAAGAATCGGCGATGGAAAAAAAATATAAGAACAACATTAACATTACTTGTGAGATTTTTTTGTTATACGATGATAAATGTTTATGGAGAAAGACACTGCGTTAAATCAGGCCAAGTGCATTACTTTATTTTTTCATTTCTTATATTGACAAAACCTTTTTATTTACGTTTTTATATAAAGTTTTTAAAACTGTTCCAGGTAGTTAGATGAGACCGCTGCAACTGATGATCAAAAACAGCAAAAATTTGCTCAATAATGCTTGATAAGACAAAGGAAAAGAGCTAACATCTTTTTGGGCCATTGCTGTATTGATTATAGAAATATTTAACGAATCAACATACTACTCTTACTGTAAAATAATAAATCCCACCTGAATTGTATTGAAAAAGAGAAACGCATATTTAGTGAAAGCATCATCTTCAATCATGCGTAACACACCAAACACCCATGTGATTATTACAACAGGTAGAAATAAAGCCGAAGAACGGATGCTATCTCTAAAGAAATGTTTAATAGAATAACTGTACATATTCTTCAAGTTGATTTTTATCAGAATGTATAAATGACTAAAATATGGCGACTTTTTTATTAGGATATTCTCTAGGTTATTTAAACAACAATCATCACGCATATAGAATCAATAAAAGTTTTCTATTTGTAAACGACTATTATATGACACAAAATGCAATAACCTTAAGCAACATTGAAATGAACTGGTAAATTCGTGCACGTCTTCGTATTTTGTTTTTTATGTATTTGGTAAAGTTTATTTTTGAATATTTTTTTATTATTTTTAAAATGTTGAATGAATTAAAATTAGAAGATTTAACTCAATGGCATAAAACCCTAATTGATGGATATTTAAGATAAATATGCAAGATATGCTCAATAAACGTCAACACTATCTAATAACTGCCGAAATTTTTCTTGATGTTAAAAAATAGCACTTCCACTAATTTCAGAATATTGGATGTTTTATCAGGCACAAAGCTAGACCCAAGATGAGTAAAATTTAGGCTGAAAAATACATCTAAGAAATTTACCCCAAAATTATGTTCTTATCAAAACAGTGCATGCGATATTGAAAAATAACATACTTATTTGATATCTTGAGACTATTTTTGTTATATTTTAGATGTTTAGTACTGATTGTAAATATTTTTTTTTTTTTATGAAACAGTCCATTACTTCCTTTTTTTCTTTTTCCTTTCATTTTTTGGAAAATATTAAGGCAACATAACACCTATTAACTGAAATCATAACTTCTAAAACATGAATTGAGGATTTGTCAAATTTTCAATTTTGTTTTATTATGATGGAACAAAAACTTATCCTTAGCGTGTAAAAAGTTTCAAAGGATTAGGTTGTTACTAATGTTACCTCACTTCATAGATCCCATCCTTGTCTATTACCGCTATCTTATGCTCATAGTCAGAAGGAAAAGATTGAGGTGAAAAATAGACGCCTACGGCCATACCAAGAAATATCATCTTTATCTAAAAGAAGTTAAGTTCGACAGTTAGCAATATGATATTATATATTTATTTATTCAACTTCAGCTGAAATAATTGTACTCGTTGTTTCTGACTTGACACATAGTATCTCCTGCACAAAAATACACTTCCCAAATTCGGTTTTTAAGCCCATAGCAAGAGTAATACTTTCCTTAAATGTTAAAACATAATCAAAATATTTATTGCAGTGAGTTTTAATGATTTTGAGCAGTTATTTTTATCGTGACTAAAAGTTAAAATATTTCAGCTTTCTGAAATAAAATTATCTCCCTAATAGCTTTATATTTAAGTATTTATAGGAAATAAAATCATAGAAATATCATGCTCGATGCATTTTCAACATCTTTGAATCATTGAAAAGATTACCAATTAAAAATACTAGATATAAAGAGATTATAAAAGTGAATGAATTTATGTGAACACACTCATATCTTAACAAGACCGCACACTAAAAAATCAGGCTTATTTTTTCTTGAAGAGTTTAAAAAATAACAAACCAGTCCATGTTTTTCAAATTAGGAATTGTACATTGATGACATCAAAATATTTTTTCTATGAATTAAAACTATTTTAAAAAAACAGTAATGTAATAAACTTTTGCCAGGGCATATCTCGAAAGTTTACTTTTTTAAAGTTTTTTATTTTTGGTATTATTCTCTATCACTGGAAACGGTATTTAAAATCTAATTAATTTTCATCTCACGCTTCAAATGCAATAGTGATTTGGTGAAGAATAAAAGTTAGTGTGGCATCATAAAAACATTTTTAGAAAAGTAACAGGGTAATCTTATAAATTATCCATTTGGTTAAAACTCATAATTTTCATGCTCTGACAGTAAAAAAGTTAAAATGAATTTGTTTATTTTTTTCAAATTTTACCCCTATGGCAATTCTGTCAAATAAGATTTTTTTTTTTTTTTTTTACCTTCCACTAAAACACTCTTTCAAAAACAGGTTTTTTTTTTTTTTTTTTTATTAACAAAATAAACAGATATTCTCATATAAATTAAGCTAAAAACATTATGTCTTATTTTTGAAGTGAACACCCATTTAACTAAAGTTTTATATTAAATTTTTAGAATATTTGCCTATTAATTTATATAAAGGACTTTCGTGTTTTAAAGTTCTTTAATTTTTTTCAGTTCTTCTGAAAAACTTCTTCTCAGTCAATATTAATGCATAAATAATAATCTATTGTAAAAAAAAAAGCAAAAAAAAAAAAAAAAAATTAATTTAAACGTAAACTTTTTCCTGTATATATATATATATTTATTAAGCTTGGTATTTTCGTTCAATGTATATGAACGAACCCGAGCTTAATGCTGAAAATATTGGCACCTTGGTAGGAAACTTCTAAATGATTTTAAAGTTTAGCACGTGTTGATAAAGACCTTAGTGGAAATTAGTCTTCACATTGTAATAACCTTTTTTTTTTTGCTTTTGCAATTTGTTGTTGATTTGAGTTATTTCAATAATTATCACAAAATTCAATTTTGAAATGGGTTTCCCTAACATTATGTCATAAATCAAGCATACTTACTGTTAAAAAAGCAGCAATTGGTGGAATAAATAAAGATAGCAGTACTGTATCGGAAACCCAGCACCTAAATAAAGACAGATTAACTGAGGTTTTACTGTATATAGTCTAACAAATGTCTCAGTGCTAACTGAGTTCTAGAAAAATAAGTGGTTTTGTTGGATATATAAGATATAATAATTAAAGCAGTCTTTAAAACTGCAATACAAGCTTTAAAAGAATCAACTAAAAATCATCTCAAACCAAGTTAGAAAGAATGTGCTTTTTATATCATTGATATAATGGACATAATCATTGATTGGATTCATGGTATTAAGTTAAGTTCTAATATCAGTGTTTTAAATTTTGATTCAAGGTATTAAGTTAAGTTCTGTTAGCGTTTTAAATTTTGGAAAGAATAATAAGCTATAGACTATTGATTTAATTTTTTTGAAATCTCGCATGAAGTTCGAGGAACATAGAGGGCTCCTTTTGGTCTACCTGTTTAAAAAGTCCTATTTTTCAGTACAAGGTCCAAACATGGTAATTTTTGGAGAGAGGTTGTAGATTTTCTTTTTAAATATTTCATGAAGCTAGAGGACCATAGAGACTTGTTAAAAACTTTTATTTTTTGGTAATGGACCGAAATATTGTCCTATTTTGAAAAAAAAAAAACTTAATTTTTCTGTACATAGAAGAATTTTTTGGCAAACATGGCTCACCCTATTTATGAATATTCTCAGTGAAGCTAAATGATTGGCAGGTTCATTTTTGGAAAAATTTAGATAACGGTTTAAAAATTTCTTGGAAGAAAATTTATATTATTAACCCTGGAAAATATCGTTATGAATTTCTTTTATCTGTTTTCAAATAAAAATATGTGTCCATTTAGTTGCAGTTTTTGCAGATAATAACACACAATTGGATAATTATCAAAATGCTCTAAGGCAAACATTGGCTTATTAAAGTGGAATGATTTTTTTTTTTTTTTTTTTTTTTTGATTAATATTAGGATAAAACCTGGTTATGTTTTGACATATAACCATTGTACCCAAATTTCTTAACAATCCGTGTATAGAAACTGGCCATATATACACCATAACCAGCCTTTTCTCTAAATATAGTTTTTTTTAACATGACTTACATTTGTGTTATAACTCCATAACTGTCGTAAAATATGGCTAATGTAAACAACATTACTATACAAGGGCAACCATAACCAACAAGTATTGATATATTTGTTTTATCTCGTTTGACTTCCTTTATCATGTTGTTTAATCTTATGTAAGTATACCAACTCTGCGCCATTAACCATGCAAACAGTGACGTTAAAAGGAAATGAAACAACACTGTCATAGCTTTACACCAGTTCTAAAATGTAAAAGAAAAAAAGCTATCAATATCAATTTTTTTACATAAAAAAAAAATGTTGTAGGAAAAACAGAGGTACCTTACTCTCTCTCGATCTTGCGTAATGCTCTAATTTAATCTCATTTTGATTGTGTTCGTTTTCCTAAGTATACAAATCTATAGTATACAATGTTAAAAACCACACTTTAAATATCGCAAAATAATTGCACCATGTTTTTAATTGGTAAATAGAAATCATATAGAATAAATGAAATTGTAAAAATTATTTTTGGGATAAATCTACTATTCATCAATATATCAGTGAGGCTAATCTTTATTCAAAAAAAAAAATTTTTTTAAGCTTGTTGTAACTCCAAGTGCTATAATGCAACAAAAAAACTGTTTCTCTGAAACAGAAATGCTTTTTCATTCCAAATTGATGGTGTTGAATTAATTATGATTTAGAAAGATTATCAGCTAAGAATTATTTTTTAAAAGTTCATGAACCTCTTTAAACAAATTGGTAAAATTTTAACTATAAATTTTAACTACAAGTTTGCTTCAATACAAGGAAAATTTGATGAAAAGAAATGTTGAGATATACTAGATTTTTACAAGGTTAATGAAAGGAAAATTAAAGATTATTTATTAGATTATTATTAGATTATATTTTCTGATGATTTAAGAATTATTAGATCATTTTTGGCAAATGTAACCTGCAAATAAAATTTTTTTTCATTAATAAGCTGGTTTCTATAGATATGTCAACTTATGTAAAAATCTGGGAAAATACTTTTTTCAGGCAAAAAAAAAAAAAGGATTCAGAGAAAAAGTGTATTATTTTGAACAAAGATATGATGAAAAGAGCTCGTTTAAAAAATATTGCTGATAAATTTGGAAAATCCATTTTTTTAAAAGACAATGAAAATTTGTTGTAAAGTTCATTTGTAAAAAGAAGAAAGATTTCTTTAGTTGCGTTATCGTAAAGGAGGGTCAAAAGTCTTTCTGAAAAGTATGCAAACTATTTTTATCAGGTAAACTTCTAAGCACTAAAGAAAGAATTCTTCTCTCATTCAAAAGAATGAAAGAACTATCGTAGATATTTTTAATGCATATTTTGTTAACATTACTAGTTTTCTAAATATTCAACTGTGGCTAACTCCTGTGTATGATCCAGTATCAAAAAAGTTTTTATATCCTTCGATATCAGATTTTGATTTACATCCAAGTATTAGTGTAATCCGTAAAAATCTTCAGCGTCAAAAGCAATTTGAATTTAGCCATGTAAACCTCATGGAAGCTTACAAGGTCATCATGCAACTGAAAAAAGGAAGTGACGATATTCCACTTAGTCTTCTTAAACCCATAACACGCTCACATTGTGCCATTTTAACTGATTGCATTAATACTTTGATCAACGATTGCAGATTCCCCGATGAGTTAAAATGGTTAAAACATAATCCCTGCTCATAAAAAAAAAAAGGCGCCTTAAATATAGGGAACTATCGCCCTATCAGTATACTTCCAACTGTGCCTAAAGGGTTTGGAAGAGTCTTGTTTGAACATATAAGCAGTTTCTTTTGTGATAAATTCTATCAATTTTGGGTGGTTTTTGTAAAGTTTTTTAGCACTAACACACAATGTCATGTTTGATCTATAAGTGGCAGCTTTGTCTATACAAGAAAGGTGTAATAGGTACAATCCTCATAGATTTATCTAAAGCCTATGACTATATTCCCCATGATTTGTTCTTAGCTAAATTTTCTCCATACGGTTTCTCTGATAAAAGCCTACATTTTGTAAAAAGCTACTTTCACTCAAGGAAACAAAGGTTAAAGTTGGGATCTATTTTTAGTAAATGTTTATTATTTTATTGATGTTCCTCAGGAGTCTTATAAACGATATGTTCTTTTTTATACTAAATTGTGATATTTGTATCTTTGTAGACGACAATACTCTTTGTGTGTGATTGTGATACTTTTTTAGAAAGTGTTTTCTCCCGTCTCGATAACGATGTTGTTAGATTACAACAATGGTTCTGTTTTAATTCTATGGCACCTAACCCTACAAAGTTTCAAATACTGTTTTTAGGAGCAAAAATTGCCCCAATAGTGTTTATATATTTAATAAGAATATTGTTACATAAAATAGAAGTTCTGCTTCTTGGGATTACGATAGATTATAAACTAATTTTTCAACTCATATTCGAAAGTTGTGTGTACAAACCAATAACTCTTTGAGACACAAACACATTTTAAAACTCCCCCAATGAGAAAACATCCACAAATTGGAACTAACTCTCTGTTGTTTAAAGCCTGTTCTCTTCGGAACAGTGTTCCAAAAAAGAAAACAGTGTGAATCGTTGCCTTGTTTTTAAAAATTGCTTTCTAAATGGGACTCTCCAGTATGTTCCTCCAGCATTTTTCGTTAATTTATAATAGACTGGTTTATACTATTATAGTTTATTTTTAGAAAAACCATAAAACCAAAAAGGTTTTGTTTGTTTGGGATAGTGTTTATAGATTATCTTTATTTATTTAAGACTATATATAAACCGACACAAAATAAATGAATGAATCAGTCTCATGGAAAAATTAATTTGAACCTTGTACAATGGATCAAGATCATACATGGATATTAATATCAATATCTTATCATAAATCCAAAGAAATTCTTCTTACTTCATCCAAAGTGTTCTCTGCACCAATACCAAAAATGAATATTATTTCAAGGCTTAATATTATCAAATTGTAGTTTACTTGGAATACGATTGCTATTTTGCTCATTCTAAAAAAAAAAAAAAGTTCTTTTTAACTTAGATAGAAAGAATAAATTGTTAGGTAAACTTTCTATAAAGAAATTGCTTTAGCCAACAAACATGAAAAAAAGCATCAATTAAGTTAATTATAAAAATTTAATACAATATTTTAATCCCAACCCTTGGGGATGGACAGAATTTTATGTAAAGAAAGCAGTACAAGAGTAAAATGACATGCGCCATTATAGAATTATCAGAATTAAAGTTGCTCTGTAATACAAATTCATATTCTGATGACTGTGCAAGTGATTTATTCCGATAAAGCATCCTTTTTGGCAGCTAAAGATTTTCGTATTTAAATCTTACCTGCAGCTGATGTATATTAAAAGTGTAGACAGCAAGCATAAACAGTTTATTCCAAAACTGACACATGACAATATTACGTAGTATGGTGTACCAACATTTTTTTCACTCTGAATGTATACAAAAATTATTACAAATAGAGAGAGTTAAAATTTTGATGCTATTTTGGGTACTTACCTTTATATTTTGAAAATTATTTTTCAATGTGAAATGAATATTATGCTACTTTGTGGATCAAAACTACTAGGGTAGCAGAAAAATGTTTTTCATGGGAAAAATTGGGCTGCTTGCTCTTCCCGCATAGCAATATTACCCAAGATTTATCCATTTTTGGCATACTGCTCAAAGCTTGCTACAGTTTTTCATTGAATTAGAATTTTTTTGATTTTTATCTGGGAATTTACAAAAACTGATGAAGCATTTAAATGAGATCAAAGAATAGCAGTAGTAATACTTCACTACTTGAAAAAAATGGCCTATAGTGCTATTTTTAGAGAAAATTGATTCTACCATGTGTTAAAAAAGTCAATAAATTTAAATAAATATTCAGAATTTTGTAATATACCTTTTTCCAAGTGAAATTATAAATTAGTGTTTGGTGATTTAACGAGTTGCATTGACACCTTATATTATCGTTAGGCATGAGCAATGTTACACAGTCATCAGTTGACCAAATTAACGAACTAAATATGAAACATAAATTGAAAATTAAATATAACCAGGTAAGTCTTGAAATAAATAGATGTTTAAAAATCTAGTTGAAATAGTTTCAAAGTCTTATCACTTCATTGCAGATTGATGATAAATTTATAAATGCCTCTCTTGAATAAACATCCTTCTCGGACAAACGCTTTCTTTAATAAGTAAAACTTTCAACTTCCTCCTCTTTATTGCTCAAAATAGCTTTATTATTTTATTATTGATTTATCAGTTTAAGCAGATCCGCAACATATTTCATATTAATGCGTATAGATGCATCCTTTTGTTCTTGATGTTTAAACAGATCCGCAACATATTTCATATTAATGCATATAGATGCATCCTTTTGTTCTTGATGTTTAAGCAGATCCGCAACAT
>JAUZNK010071308.1:0-14012 GCA_035046665.1 Euphysa ruthae
TTAGAATCCTCAAGCCTCATACTATTATATTAGCCCAAATTTGTGTTCATTCAGTTGTTTTAAAAATTAGGGGCTCCTAGCCCCTTTAAACTATAACGGTCCTGTGCCAGGAATGGAAAAAAATGATAAAAGAATTTTTGAACGTTCCCTAGACAAACGAAAGCTGTATACAGAATTATTAGGTGACGGTGACAGCAACAGTTATGCTACGATAAAAGATATTTATGCATTTTATAAGCGTTATCAAAAACGGGTTGGATGCCGACTAAGCAAGTTAAAAAAGTCAACTAAAAGTCTCGGCGGTTGTTTAACTGATGTTGGTGGTAAGCTACCAAATTTTTTTCGGAGTTGCAATTTGTCAAAATTTTTGATTTAAATTTGTAAGAAGGCATTTAACTATTCTTTATAAAAATTTCTGAATGATTAAATAATAAAAATAACCAATTTCTGAAGAGTATCTGAATTTTTTTTTAGAAAATTTATACCTAACGGTGTTTTTGTTTTTTTCAAGTACGCTGCGGTAACTTGGCAACGGTTTATTGAAATTTTCAAGACATTTTCTTCTAACTAATATACACTTACTGTAGTAACATTTAAAGGTGATTATTAAATTATTGACCTTTTTTTTTTTTTTTACCCAAAATTACCTTATTTTAAGTGAGTTTGCAACCTATAAAAAATAAAGTCAATATTTTTTTGAAGTTACTAAAGCAATTTTGAATATATCAGATTGTTGTTCAATGAAAGCTTCAAGCCCGCAGCCTTTATACTTTTTTAATTGTACACCGCAGTGCTTTCAGTACTATGGCCTAATTTTTCGGACCCAAAGTTTTGCTCTAAGAACTATCACTGCTCAAAACATGAAGTAAATATTATCAATACTAACGGATTTAGCAAATTCACTATCTACCACCTTATATGGCATAAAGAAAGTTGAAATTTTTTAAACACATGTTTTAGAATGTTTATTTATCGTAGAAATCGAAAATCAAGTTTGTTTGGTTGAAAAAACATACCTATCTAGGTCAAAAATGGTTTTAATTGACATGGGTATTTATATTTTTCCCTAAACTATCCCTAGCAACTGTAAATTGACACGTTTGCTTTGTGGATTTAGCTAAAATAGACCATTAAATAACTTAAAAACCCACACCAATAAAAACTACTAGAAACGGAGATTACAACTATTTAGGAGTTTTTGTTTAAAATACTGTTTCGTGGGGTTTTTTACATGAATTTTTGCATTTCTTTATTGATATGCTCAGAGCCACGCTCACTAAAAAATATAAAATTCAACCAAACTATAATCTTTCTAAACTGTTATTGCACTGTAAAGAGGTCATTCAGAGAAAACAGGTTCACAAAATACAAAAAGTAGTCTTTCCCATCAAAAACACAGATAATGGTGATACAACCTTCTGCATCCTCCAAAAAGTTTACTTCATAAGTGTCAAACTCCAGAAGATGCTGATAATGTCTTTGAGCTTCATTATAAACTTTTCAATACTAGGAAATTTAATAAAGGTTTTGTAATGTCCAAAAAATTGTGTGAGTAGAGACTCTTTCGTACGATACGGCAAAAAATTTAGGACTGAGTCTTGGTTTATCTCACGGTTGTAAGCGAGAGTTTTGAATGGGTTACTGTGTTTTATTCCTCTCATACTTATATTATATTATAAAAATAAAAATGTAGCAATTGATGTTGCTGAATTAATTTCTCCTTCTGCTCCTGTCAATGCGTTAAAAGAGCGTTCAGATCACATATTATCTCAGTTGTGCAAAATATATTTTCATGTGCAAAATATTATGGAACATATACGCTATTAGGACACCTTATTGAAAACATACCACAAAAAGTTGAAAATATGGATACACCGCCCTTGATATATTCAACTTTAGGTTTATATTTTGGCTTATAGACTTAGAACTTTTGGTCAAGAAAATCACTTTTTCAACAAACGTCAAATGTAAATTTGTGCTAAAACTTGGTAAAAGTCTCATATAATATGCACATGATTGTAGCAGTGAAAATATGATGAGCGGCGACTGTGCAGCAGCAGCCATACAAATCAATTTTTAAAAGATTCACAAAAAAAAAAAAAAGTAAAAGCAATTCATCATAAACGATTAAATATCTATTAAAATTATAAAATATCTTGCATCACTATTTATATAAAAAGTTTTATTTATTAAAGATATAAGCGCCATCCAAGACACAGATGTATTTCATGGCCTCAACAGTGGCGCTAGTAATCGGTAAAATGAAAAATTAACACTTATATATAAATGTCATTACTACGTAAAAATATCAAAATAAAAACTATAAATATTACACAATATAACATATTCTTTACACTTTTTTTTAATAACAATATCTTGCTTGCAAAAAAGGTTTTTGTCATTCCAAACAAATTGGAGTGAACGACGATAGACGTAAAATACGTAACATGTGAATATAGAACAAAATAAGAATAATAAGCCTAAAACAATCATACTTGGGCAAAGACTTCCTTAGCAGTCATTTACTTATTTTTTTGTTTTATATCTGAAATTGACGAATTCATAGCACTCCTTGTCGGGAGTAAAAAAAAAAAAATTGTAAGTAATTTAATCGTTTAATTTTTCATTTTTTTGTGATAAATGTTTGCCGAATATTTTATCTAAAGTGAATTTACTATCTAAAAAGACAGTACTTTTAATAAACAAAAAAACTGTCTGTAAAATAAGCTTCGCTAACTGGGCTTAGTGCTATTTTTGAGTTTTGAAAATTATTTCTGAAACTGTTCTTGGCATAGAATATTACCAAAGGAGCATTTGTTAATCAGAAAATAAACCAGAAAATAATATAAATATTTCTGATATATAAATTATATGAAACTCAAAACTTTCATATCTTTTGAAACATCTTCTTGGAGTATCATTTTTGAGCTGCTTGTAGACATGTAAATTTCTCAGACAAATATATCAGCTTACTGGCAACCTTTCAATTGGTGTATGGAATACGAAGTCTGCTGGGAACAAATCAGCAGCACGTGCAACTAAACTTCGATAGGATTGTCTTATTGTAACGTCTGCAACACCAGCTATATCTCCAATATCTAAAAAATGTACTCAAAAACACTAATCACGTGAGAAACAAGCACTTTAGTAACTAATGGACTCAGAGACAATCCATTGAAAACTCAAGAAATCTCCGACAAGATGATAATTTATATCTTTACAATGAATAAATTATTCCTCAAACACATTAATTACAGTCGGAATACTGAGCGTGTTTTTATCATTGTTTAAATCATCGAATAATTATTAATAATAGAAATTTACGCTTAGCAATCTAAATCTGTTATATATTTGATAAGTGGCATATAAATAAGGACCAATAATATCGTAAAATATTTACTCACTGATATGCAAAACTCAGAAAAAATTAATAAACGATTTTTGAAAAAATATATGATTATACAACCTTATCTTGCGATATTGAAAACAATACGAAATTTAAAAAAGGAGATTTTTTATGACTAATCCTGAGAATAATATCCTAAGAAGTTTCAGAAAAAATCAATAAAGCCATTTTGGAGAAAAACAAACTGATGAGCGGATATGACACGCACAAAAGAGAAATTATAGCATCCTTTCTAAATTTTCGTTACTTCTCCAACAGGGAAAAAAAAAAAAAAAAAAAAAAAAAAAAAAAAAAAAAAAACTCTTGAATAGGCAAACTTCATCATGGAACAGCGCACAATACTCTGTTCGTTAATATTTGAAATCATTAAAAAAGATGATGCATCAATTTTTTTTTAAGTTAATTATTGAACCCAGAAGTAAATTAAATAAAAACTTAAATACCATCAAGGATTTTAATTAAAAATGTCCTTCAATCTGGACACAAATAAGCAATCTACCTATCTATCAATCTATCGTTTATAAACAATGGGCAAATCTGCAATAATGGAACGAATTATTCTTTCTTTACACATTAATTATTTTATTTAAAAGGTATAGTATAAATAAAGGGTAAATCACAACAGAAAGCCAAGATCTATTCAACTAATTGATTTATAATAATTTAAGGAACCAAATTTAATATATTTTAGCTTAAATACATAAACCAACAAACAATGCTAGTGCACCAGTTAGCCAAATCTTGGCCGGTATACAGCTAGTTTTAATAATATTGATGAGAATCGTCTTGAAAATATCAGATCCATTGTCTCATAATTCCCAGCACACGAATTTATTTTATGAAAGTCATTCGAATTCAAATAACTATTTGACTTTATTTTTAACTCCTGGAAACAATTTCATTCTAAATAAAACTCAGTAAAATCTAAAACCTCCCTGTTAAAATTTTAATACTTTGAAACTTCTAACATGGCTACGTGTTAGTTTAAGACATATCAGGAAGTTGGGCAAAATTTTCTAGAAACCACTTTGCGGTTGCAATATTGAAAGTAAAATTGATTCTTATTATCTCTAACACTAGTGTTCTACAACAGCACTTGTTAAATGCTTTTTTGACAAGATGGCTGCTCTAATAACGATTAACCCAAGTTTTTAAAACATTATGATTCTTCACACAGCTTAGTGACTAATGGATCAATTACAAAATGCACCATTGCTTTTCTTAGTACGACAAAAAGGTTTGATACTTCCTTATTCTGGCAAATTCACTTAGTTTAGTTTTGTTAATAAAACCTTACCACTAATACTACATTTTTCATAGCAGAAAATGAAATAAATATTACCTTTTTGTGATTTCTTTTCAGTGGAAGCTTGAGAAGCAAGATAAATTGCAGCAGCAGCAACGGAAACAGGACTTCGTCTAATAAATAAAACTTGTCCAGGAACATTTGGATCTATCATGCAAGGTTAGAAATTTTTAAATAAAATTTTACCAGAAGTAAATGATTAAACAAAAGACTCACAATATCATACATACTTGTCCTAGTAATATGCAAACAAACGAACACCGCAGAAAAAAATATCAGCTTAATTATTTCAAAATAAAAAGAAATCTAACTTAGATTAAATTTTGGATGGAAAAAAAAATTGGTAGAAAGTAAATCACACGATGTATTATGCATTAGTGGGATATAAAAGAATGAAGAAGTGTAGTTTTTCTATTTTACCACTGGTAAGTACTCAAAAGCAATCTGTCTGCCAAGAAAACATTTTGGCTATTAAAATCATAAGCAGATGTAGATTTTTAAAAACACGTTTCAAACGTAACGAATAATAATATCACTGATGCTCGCTCAAACCACTGAAAATGAAATCAAAACTAGTATAATCAATACAATATCAAGAGCAGAATAAATATAATCTTTTATAGAGAATTGTTTCTTTTTTTTGCACAAGACTGCCAATCTCTATCTCAAATTTTTGTTGCTTGTTAAAGTTTATAGTTTTTATACATGAAAATTAATTTATATCATTACAATTATATATACTAACCCTGGCACAAGATCTAGCTCCATGGCCTTTTTAGCTATGTGTGTTGCTGCACGTTGTACATTATTTGGTAACCTCAAGTTAGAACAGAAACGAGCCTTTTGAAAGAAAATAGTTACAGAAGTATTAATTAAATACTGAAACGAGCTGAGTATTATATCAAAGGCATCGATATTTGCAGAGGTTATTTATTTGAGGCTAAAGATTTAAAAACAGTAGAAATTTTGCCAATATATAAAAACTTGGAACTCAACTTTTTTTATTTTAGAAGTTAAAAAGCAGAAATTGTAGCACATGCTCGCATGGGTCACATAATGTCATATATGGTCACATTACTTGCTTGTGTTTAATGTTTTTATCATAGTGGAAAAGATTGAAAAATTACCAATTATAACAATAAAATATTTTGGACGTTGGAAAAAGTTTAGCCGAAATATTAAATGGATTATAAAGTATCCCATAGACAAAGTGAAGCATTCTGTTAAGAAGTAAATCTAAGCTCGGAATCTAAACCTGTTATTTATTTAATAACATCCCTCGTTGGCTATAAATAATTATTTCATGAAAGTTACAAAAATTTTGATTTTTTGACAAATTTAATATGTTTTAGGGTCCGAGCCTGGGAGCAAAAATTTAAAATATGCCATCTTTAACCTCATGAAAAAATATTTTAAAAATGCTATGAGGGATAAAAAATGTTTTTGAAAAACAAGAATTTTTTTCAAAAACCTAATATCGCCACTTTTCTATGCCTATGGCCTAATACCTTCGCGAAAAATTCCAGAAAAAAAAATAATGAGTTGTTACCGAGAAAACGTATTACAGACGGACCGAAATGGACTATGTTGGCATCTCTGGGAGTTCAAAAAAAGTTCATAGACTCAGTTATAAGAAAATGTCAGAAATATGAAATAGTGCTTCTAAAACGGAATCTCTTTTGAGTTTAAACCTTAAATGGGAAAATTCTGAAAAAAGCTGAACGTAAAATTTTCATTAAAAGATATTTTCAAAATTGTAAAAAATATTAGCAGAATCAAAAGTATTTTAGTAAATTCCAAAGCAAAATCAAAAATATTATCTTTAAACCGTACTTTACCCCTTTTTCAGGACTCGGGGATAATACTTTTAGACAGGTAGCAATATCACCCAAAAATTAACCTTCATAGACAACTCCAATAAGCATCAAAAAAATACAATTAACAGATTTTGAGAAAAATTTAAACGTTTTAAGTCAACAACTAGCATAAAAAATTCATGAAAAAGTTTGAACAACCTATAAAAAGGTTAAGTCTTATCACACCAAATGAATATCATATAAACTTTAAAAAATTTTGTTTCATGCACTAAATCGCAAAAATAACCACCCTCTGTGGTCCGCCACTCAAATGAAAGAATATCAATTTCTACACTCAATGCTCTAAAAAATCAAAAAATTTACCACTAAGTAAAAAAATATTTGAACCTAGTTTTTCATATGGGTTGTTGCTATGTCTCAAACACACATTCCAGTGTTTTAAACTATCTAGTTTTTTTTTAAGTCTACAGAGCTTGGTTAAATTTGAGCTGAAAAAGCAAAAATGATATTTGAAGAATGTCACAAACTCCTCACCATAAAATCCTCAGATGTGATGATATCTACACTTGCTTCCAGAGCTCTCAATATAAGTTTGAAACACCTTCCAATCTCTTTCTTTGAAATCTTGCTGATAGCACATATTTCTAAAATATCCAGTTAATTACGTTGTAAGATTAGTTTTTTTATTTATATTTTCTTATTGCTAATATTTTTTTTTAACAGAAGTTGTTGGCTAAGATGCCAAAAATATCAAAAATATTATTCTCTAATATTACGCTATACAAAATGTAAACAAAACTGAAACATGTTTCTTGAGAAAAAGTGAAGAATGTCATATTACTTCATACTATACAAAATTGGAGCAAAACAAAATTTCTTAAAAAAAAGTGACAAATGCTTTCAATATGGCAGAAATACCAAGAATATCAGAAGTATATTTTCTAACAATAAACAGATCATTGCAAAATAATATTTTTTTATAAAAATATAAAAATATAATTTTTAGAAAAAAATTTTTAAAATTTTTGGGCTGTCAGTTAAAAAAAAAAAAAAAAAAAAAAAAAAAAAATACACAGATTGTACCCAATAAAATTAATACAACAAAAACAAATAAAGAAGAGAACCAGCTCAGAGTAACACAAATTATAATTTCTAACATGTACTGAAATAACGATGAATCAAAGCACTTTTTTTGAGGAAAAGTAAGATCTCATTTTTGAATAGAAATTTGGCCCATTTTGACTCTTGCTTCCAGAATTGAGAAGGCTAGTTAAAGTTACAAGGCGAAACAAAGTTGGACATTTGAAAAATATAGTGCTTAAACCCCTTTGTAATTTGCTACTCTTAAAAGCTAATCAAATTCCTAGATCTGAAAAAAATATGTCAATATCACCTCCAGTGATATCACTTAGCGGTTGTCCGACAGCACGGGACAACCAAATATTGATGTGGACAACAAAGATATCAGCGCATAGCCAATTATTTTCCTATTGATCATTTCAAAAAGAATCAGTATACAGATTCAAAAAAATTTTCTTGCGATTTTCCATGTCAAATAAACAACATTATTTCATTTTTTCACAAGATGGATTCAATCGATTTGAATCATCCAATATGTACATCGTACGTGTGTCAAATAAATGGCCAAACTCCAAGGTCATGAACAACTTTACTTATGTATCTACTCGGTCTGAATAATGTTTTTACACGTCGTGGTTAAATACCATTTTCTCACAAGTGACTTCAAGATGAGCGGGAATGACCAAATCTTTGAACTTTAATGATCTTGTTGCATCTCATCATGACGATGTCTCAGAAATGTCTTTTTTAATGATAATTAATGATAATTATAAAAAAAACTGTATACATTCTTTCATAAGCTTATATATTGTAAAAGTTATGTATTTGTTTTATTTAATAACTCAGGTTATTAAATTATCCTGAATTAAAATCAAAATCCCGGATGTCTTGGGAAATATCGGTAAAACTTTGTCTTTTAAAAAAGTAGATATCTACCATCATATCAATTGATAATAAATTGACCGATATAGTAAAAATAAAAAAATCGTAATTTTATGTCGGATAACAAAATATTTCTGTGGACTACAAAAATATCAGCCATAACCAATTTTCAAGTCTGACTATCCCAGTGCCAAATAAGTTAAGTTACACTATTGACCTCTCTCTCTGGATTTGTGATCTTAGAAACAATGAATAATCATAAAAAGTTTTGTGTATGGTAAAATAGGCACAAAAATATTTTTTTCTTAAAATCAGGTTATGCCTCCTAAATACAATTAATTTATTCATTTTACTGTTTTTTATAATGAATGTCAGCTTCAGTTAAAGTATAAATTTGGGTTAACTTAATTATTACCGATGTCTTAAAATACATAACAAAAATTTGGAAAATAATGCTAAATTTTTACCAACGTAATGAAAATATCTTAAAAGCTATTTTGGAACTGCTAAACTATTTGCACCACAAAGCAGTAGATACAGACTTTCCAATGGAATTAATAACAAATGTGCCAAAAAAGTACTTTAAAAAACATAAACACAATAAATTTTTGGTCGCAGGTTTTAAATTATTAGACTTACTATAATAAACTTGATTTTACCACTTTTATAAAATATTACAAAACAAAGTAATTTATTCAATTGATGTTAACATATAAAATTGAAAAAATTGTAAGCCTTCCAATAACTATTTTTAAAAAATATTAGAATTTTTGTTAAATACCTTCAAAAATCATTTCAAATTCTATTATTCCATACCGAACTATAGCATACATACATATAAAAGCAGCAAAATTTCCAAATTACTTTCTTGCAATAAGTGTGCAAATGACTGTAAATGATACTTAAGCTCAATTTCTAAATGAGTCTTGTTTATATCATTTTACATCATTTTCTTGTACTATTGCAAACACTTCACAGAAAGAAAATGCATATTAGTGGTTTATCTAGAATTAGTTAATTAGTGTGTTATTAGTGTGCTCACTTTATTTCATAAAACTTACTTTAATATTTAAGACAGAAAGCTCAAGAATATCCTAATTCCAATACAAATAGTTTCAGACACGCAAGTTATTTGTGTACGTTTCAGTCTAAACCAACTTGTAAAAATTGTAAGGAAAAAGAAGATACGTGTTATTGTCCACAAAAAAAAAAAATAAATAAATAAAAAATGGGTGATTTAAATCAATTTAAATCAATTTAAGATCATTGAATCTATTATGATTGTATTTTTTTCAATTTCAACATTATGACAACCAATGTGATTTTTAAGTCATTGATAGACCACCCAAATCTGACCCCGGTTAAATTATTGTATTTTTAAATAATTTTCTGCCAATATGTTTCCAACAAGCCCTCGATAGTTATTGTACCATAATTTTTGTTTAAAACATGGCCAAAATCATATTAAACAAGGAAATAAACTTCTGGAAATTGTGATAGTTGTCATTCCAATATTGCATGGAATCATACTGCTTATATTACTATAATAATCATTTAACTTCATTAAACTTATATATTGACAAGGTTGTGAGCATTGAAAAACTGGATGACTATGGAAAACTATTTCAAAATGACTGTTTGGAGCATCTAGTTCTGCACACAAGAGAATGCGTTGATGAATGTGAGGTAAAAACTGTTTGCAACTTTGAAGAGCTAGGAAGCTTTGATTACAATTCATTACAAAAAGATGTTTTATCTGAAAAAAACGAAGTCCATTTATGATGCAATGAAATGCAAAAATTAACCTTATTTAAAGCACCAAAGTTGAAAAACAAAATAACACATCAAAGCAGGTTGTATCTGCTCATAATGATGCTATCTTGCTCAGACGTTTGTATATCGCAAGCCAACAAAAAACGATTCTGGCTAAGACTGTTGATACTGGAGTGTCAATAGATCTGATCAGTAAGTTCTATGTTATACAACAGGTATGTCCCGTGGTTGATCTGAGCACATTATTTAATGTTGGAAAGGATTATTATATTTTTAATATTAATAAGTTGTATGCTCCTTTCAAACAAAAAAAACATCACACAGAGCCACTACCTATGTTTGATGTGTTTACAGGTTGTAATAAAACCTTTATTTTCTTCAAGAAAGGAAAGAATACTGCATGACAGGCATGGGAAAGTTAGCCAATGATTACCAATATATTTCTAGAATTGCACCACCATCTATTAAAGGATGTTGCCACTAATTAAAAAATAATCATAAATTCAGAATGTTTCACTGTCATTATATGACAGCAGTTGCACAGACCAAAACACGAGTGAGATCAGATGAGAACTTCTAGTAACTAAAAACCTATAATTGGTGTAAACTCATAGTAGAAGAAACTTTTTTATTGCTTTCATCTTGCCATTGCTAAGTACAAGAAAGGGTATGAGGATCTAAAAAAATATGATTTTTATTAATTGATTTTATTTAATTAAAAACGCCAAAGGTTTGTAATATGGTCTCTTCTCTTAAAAAACCAGTCTATAAACAATTTTCTATCATTGTTTTACTATAATTCTACGTCAATTATTTCAACTAGATCAGATTTTACCCTTATCTATTAGAACTGCAACAAAATTACTAGTTTACGACTTATTTTGAAGTGATTTTGATTTCAAAACTTGTAACGATTTTGTATTTGAAATCTGTAAATATATTGTTGGATTGTGAATTTTTCAGATGAGTTCTGCTTAGGTTTACCACTTATTTTGAAGTGATTTTGATTTCAAAACTTGTAACAATTTTGTATTTGAAATCTGTAAATATATCGTTGGATTGTGAATTTTTCAGATGAGTTCTGCTTAGATTTTCCCACTAAAATTATCTGATCAGCAGAATCATTTACTTTTGCACAATGTTGGGTGTCTAGGATTCCTGCTGCAATAAGATCAGTAGTAAAGCAAAATCAGTAGGAAAACAAGATCAGTAGAAAAGCAAGATCAGTCATTTATCTTTTCAAGTGATTCCTACATAAGTCAGTGAGTGAATGAGTATTTATTCTGCCATAATTGAATATAGATATGCTATGAAAATTGCAAAACAAATTAATAGTAGACAATTTAATAGACAACAAAAAAATAACAAAAAGAATAAATATTAAGATAAAAAAAAAACAAATGGTGGCAGGGAAAGGCACAAAAATTATAATTCCATTGTGGTTCCTAGGCATGAACAGTTCATAAATTCACGCACATGTCAAAAAGCGAATAGAAAGTGTCTAAAATTTGTCTGTGAAATCGATTTTAGAAGAGATCTCTGTATATAGGAGCATGAACTTTTGGTAAGTGGCCATATGGGTACAAAAATGCCCTATTTGTTCATTTAACCTCATGCATAAATTTAAAAAAAAACATACAATTTATAAGAAATAATATTTCATAATGTATTTAAAATTTTCAGCATAATTGCAGGGTAAATTTTCAATAAAAATCCAAAAATTCTTTTTTACCCTTATAGCCCTTTAAATTCATGCATAACCTGAAAATTAATTCAAAATTAATAACAGATTTTCAGGAAACTTTATATTTAAATATTGATTTTAGGTCTAAAGTGACCACATTTGAGCATATTTGGGTCCAGTACAAAAAAACAATATTATTTTTAAAAATCTAAAACTACTAGCGCCTGTGCGAATTCACACAAAATTTTAGAAAAAATTTAATGGTAAATGACCAGACAAAACTGGACAAACAGAAAGATTCAGAAAAATCAGTCAGTGTCCAAAAAAAATGATTTGCTAAAAACTTGTTATTTATCCATACCTTAATGCTTGGATAAACTGGTTTAATTCATGGTATCTTTCAAACAATGAAACACATCATAAAACAATTCACTTTTTTTTTTTTTTATGTAATAAAAAATTACCATCTATCAAAGAAAATATACTTTAGTCTATAAAAATATTCATCAGATCACATGTTACACATTTCAAGCTCATACCTTTGAATGTTCGTGGAACTCCTTCTTGTCGACAAGCTATATACAAGCATGCAGAAGCTATTGCATCGTTACTACGTCCTTTCAAACTCTTCTGATCATGTACTTGCTTAAATAATTGATTTGAACGATCCTATTATAAAAATAACGCAGAATATAACAATGAAAAAAATGAGCAATAGCAAAGAGGAAATGTTACTTCAACACAGATCTGAATTTTTCAGTTTCCTGGCATTAAGCAAGAGTTTCATGCTAAACCTAGTTAAAAGGGAAGCACAAGTTCTGCCACTCATTTGACATGCAATCTTTTTTTAGATTCTGCTAGATCTTAGATTTTTCTGACTAAAATTTTTTATATATTTTCGTCTTTTTCTTCATGTCTTTTTATTATTTTTTTTTTTAATAATTGAAAATATGGTGATCTTAATGCTTTTAAACTGGAATGGAATTTATTTTTCCATACATACTGTTTAAAAAAAACCATTGAAACTTATATATCCTTTAAAATTATGTAATTCTGGAAATAGTACCACAAATTGGGAATTTCAAATTTTTATGACATTACTTTAATATTGTGTTATATTTCTTTAGCAAACTTTTTATAAACATTCATTTTCAGCAATGAAGTTCATGTTAACCTATTGTTGTTCCAAAAATACCATATTTAACCAAAATAAAGTCAGAAAACAATTCCTTAAAAAAAAATTGAAAACTCTATTTAAGACCAAACCTGTTAGGGCTTCACGCCCAGAAACAATAATTGACAGATCACTTACTGTGATAGTTTTTGGGAGGTTAATTCTTGAGGCCATTGTTTGAATTTCACGGAACGCATTCAACAAACTGCGATCTGATCCACTGATCTGTAAGAAAATTTTAAGAGAAACTAGAAATGTGTTGTTATAAACTCCTTGTTTAAGAGATAACCTTTTAAATACATTTATACACACATACATACGTATACATACATACTGAATACACATACACAGACACACACACATACACAAACAGACACACACACACACACACAGAACCATAGAAAAACACACATACACACAGACATACACACAGACACACACATACACAGAGACACACAAACAGACAATTTTGGGGTCATTGTTGTCATTAAAGTGCAAGAACTTGTGTATGATCTTGAACCGATCAAGATGCATTGTTTTTGAAAAAATAGGTGTCCAATAAAGGTCATAATTTGACCAATACATGTTGAAATTGGGTTTTTGGATGATTGCCATTAAAATAACAAGTCCAAGAACAGATTTTATATGACGCTCACAGTTGAACATCAGCATTGGGTGAATTATCAACAACAAAAGGTGAAAGAGATGGAAAAAGTTATGTTCATTTGAAAATGTCTCTATTATGTTACTATTTGATAACTAGCTGTATACCCGCCAAGATTTGGCTATAACTGGTGCATTAGCATTTTAGGATCTAGCAAGCTTAAAATTATAATTAAATAAGGAAAATTATACTATACAAGGTTGAAAACACTAACATAAACATAATA
>JAUZNK010071319.1:0-14012 GCA_035046665.1 Euphysa ruthae
TTACACCACAATAATGTACTTTTGAATGCTATCAGGTTTGAACACTCTTTTTAAAAGAAATATGAACATACCGTCATAAATAACATAATGTTTTGCAAAATAATATAAACAAAAAAAATCGCTAATCTTAATATAAAATCTGAATTCTTCAATAATACATCAAAAACTTTATTGAAAATATATATCTTTATTAAAAAATCAACAGAGGATATAACTTGACAATTGAATCAACCTAAATTAGCCAATTTTACAAAACACGCTCGCAGATTTCAATTTGAATTATACAATACAATCGTCCATAAAATATATTTCGCTATCTTATTTATTTACCTGAAATATCTTCTGTTTAATTCTTATTATTTTATTTTATTCTTATTAATATGTGGTTGCATCATGCTTTGTATTTATCTTCTAACCTTAAAATCACTATTCTCACAAATTAAATTGATCTAAATACTAAAATTTTTTCTGTTAAAGATTTAAATCCTGGGTCAAAGAAATTTTATAAATAAATATATTAATAAAAAGTAGATTCAAAAGCCATCCTTCTATAGTAATCACTTTCTGCTTTTAAAAAAGCTTTTGGCCTTGCCACTCAAATTTTGAATTTTAGTTCTGGAATGTGGTAAAATACCAAATTAAACCAAATTTAACAAACTTGGGTGTATAAAGACGATGACAAGTGGATTGAATAATCAAAAATAATTAATTAATAATTCAAGAATTATATTTGATTTTATGTTAAAGAATGCTGGTCACCTGATTAATGTGTTTTCAAACGGTGCAAAAAGTAAGTCATATTTCGTATAAAAATTTTTGGATGTAGGTGAAAGCATCCCTTTTATTCTGCATGTGGGTAAAAACATCTTTTCTACAAATAGAAAGCTTAATTTCAAATTCGAAAAATATCCAAAATGTTTTCATACCTAGCAAGATAAAATATTCATATCAAAAGTCAAGATTGCGGAAATATCATATCATATTTTATATAATTTCTGAGGTTACTTGCAAATAAAAATTTAATTTGTAAACTGAAAGGTAAAGACTCAATATAACATCAAACAAGAAGATGAATTTGAATTACATAGCCAAATATTTTTCAATATCTGGAACTAACGACAAAGGGTCTTTAGTAGGTGCATATCTCTTCACTGGATTGCCGTCTTTATCACAGATAAATTTAGAAAAGTTCCACTTAATATTATTACCAAAGGTACCTTTTTGTTTTAACTTTAAGAACTTATAGAGAGGATGAGCATTTTCCCCATTTACATTAATTTTTGCAAACAAATCATACTTGGCTCCATGAGCAAGAGCAAACTCTTTTATCTCAGCATTGGTTCCAGGCTCCTGATTATTAAATTGATTACATGGAAATGCAAGAATACGAAGACCTTTCTCAGCATAGTTAGAGTACAATTCTTCTAGCTGAGCATAGTTCTTTTGAGTCAAGCCTCATTTACTTGCCACGTTCACAATAAGTGAAACAAAGCCTTTATATTTTGACAAATCTATATCTTCCCCATCAATGTTATTAGCATGAAACTCAAATATTGTCGTTGCTTTCTTGGGATCTATCTCTGCCATTTTATTTTACAGCTATAACAAAGAATAAACAGTTTATAAGAGCCTAATAATGATGTTTTTCTCAATTTTTGATGTTTCTATCCCAACCATGGTACACCCCTGGATATGCTTCATTACATATGCACGAGTGAAAAATTCGCCCTTGCAATTGGCCCAAAAGTTATATTGAATAAAGATTTGGAAAATCCTAAAACTTAAAGAGCTTACAAAACTTCAGGTCCGTTCAAATAATAAGAAGACTGTTTTATATAAATCAAAACGATTTTCAGGAATATATTCCTGTATACTGTCGCTTAAAAATCCAGAACATAACTAAAATAGACACAAATCAATATGAAATATTGCCATGTTTTAAGTTTTAGACTTCTAAACATAATATAAAGCAAATTGTTTATGCAAAAAATTCAACCAAATAATTGCAACAAAAAAACAAAAAAAAAACAAATGAGAAGCAACACAATATCTTTTAATTTACCAAAACTGAAACTCAAAATAAGTGTGAATTCTGAAATATCTATTTAATAGATGAAATTTAAAAAGAAGAATATTGGGGGAGACAAATAGAATACACAGAAAAGTTAAAATCAGGAAAACTTATCTTTAAAGCTTTAGTAAAAAAATTCAAATACTGCGAAGTTATATTATGTAGCAAATATGAGATTTTTTAAATCCACTGTCAGTTAATTCATGATAAGCTTCTATATTGTTAATTAAAACAAGAACGCTTTTAACAAAAGCAATAATTTTTTATTTTGGATTTTGCTTTAAAAGAAAAATCAATGATTTCAGATGTGATACTGCTATTCTTTTGAACAATTACAGATCTACGAACAATACAGTTATTTTAATACCTACATGCTAGTACTATGAATACCTACAATAAAAATGAATACCTACAATACCTACAAGCAAAATTAAAATTTTAAGCTAATAAATCTTTTAACAAACATGATATTAACATAACATAACTCATATTGAGCCCATGTATCATTTTAAACAACTCATTTTTTTTTTCCTTTTTTTAATTTTATAAGAAATACAATTCAACTTCTTTTTAATATATTACATAATATGCTCATGTTAAACATTTGAGTCATCAGGTTTGACCATTCTTTGTAAAAAAAACTGTGGACACACCATCATAAATAACATTATCATATACTAATAAAATATCAAAAAAAGAGTACTATAAACAATAACCAAGTAACAAACGGTACAACAAAAATGAATCTTATCTCATTGTTCCATATTGATATACACTCATTGCAAGTGTAATCTTTTCCTTATCCTGAGTTTGAGAAATAAAATCTGTGTATGATAAGATTAGAAGCAATCTTGAGGTCAACTTAATTTTAAGTTGTAACGAATTTTAGAGAAATTAGAAACCAAAGAAAATAAGTTAAAAAAACTGACTTTGAAATTATATGTTAGATTATAAACAAATGTATATCAAGATAACCATAATTACAGTGCCAAGGAACTATGACATCATGATGGATTTAAAAAAAACTTTAATAGTTTAAGATTATAAACTAAGCAATTTTTTTACTAAAATAAAATATACTTATGCCAAAAGAATAAAAAAAAATAAAAGGTAGGCTAGATCTAGGCTCTTTTGCAAATAAGTTATAAAAATGATCTGAAACTATCAAACCTAAAAATATTTACAAATATTTCAAATGAACATTTTTTTTTAATATTAGAAATAACAACACTTTCTACTTTCGACAATTTTTTTTATATAGATACATATATTTCGAATTTGGGACACAGGACGAGGACAGACATACACCATCTAAATATTCTGGCTCTGCGCCACGGATCCACTAAAAAATATATATATCTATACGAGGACAAACAACCCATAAAACATTATACATGAGCAAAAAATTAAATAATGTCATTGAAAATTATGCCAAATTAAACAAGTAATATACCCTGGTCCTCTAGCAGAAAAACAAACATAGATGTGTGTGAATTCATAGGAAAAACATAGATGTGTATAGAAAAACAAACATAGATATGTGTGATTTCATAGGAAAATAGACCAAGGCTTCAAAATAGATAAAATATTTACATAAAACGAAAAATTTTCAGCAAAGACAAATCCCAAGTTGAAAAAAAAAAGTTTGCATTCCCAAATATTTTTCAATATGTGAAATAAGAAAGGGTCCTTGGTAGGCTCACATCTCATCACAGCCATGCCATCTTTATCACAGAATAACTTTTCTACTCAAATTTATTAATAAATGTAATTTGTTTAAGAATCTATATAGGAAGAGCAAAATCTCCATTGACATCAGTTTTTGCAAAACATTCATACTTTTATGACAGCATTAGTTTCAGGGTCCTCAATACTAAATTGATTACATGAAAATGCATACAAAGCCTCTTCTCGGCACAGAATACAGCTCTTCTAGCTGAGCATAGTTTTTTTAATCTAGCCTCAATGAGTTGCCACCTCCACAATAAGTGAGGAAAAAAACTTGATATTTTGACAAACCTACATCATCCCAATCCTATTTTACCTTTGCCATTTTATATTATTGTTACAGCAATCTGACATGATACAATAATCACTGGACCCCTAGAAAGTAAAGCATGATCAAAAAAGCAAAAAAACTATTAAAATACTCCATAACATTTACCAAAAAGAACTTTTTTAAACCTGTGAAAGGTGAAACAATTTTAGTGATATGGTCATCAGATCTATACATTTTATAACAATTTAATTTTTTTTTTTTATTGAAAGTTATATCGTATCACATTTTATTACTTTTAAGAAACCTATGCTCCCTTTGTAAAGAAATAGGGCCTAATTGTTTTCCTTAACATCTTTCAGTGTGGATATCTGTTATTTAAAAAATAGCACTATCAATCCATCAACTTATAATTCAAAAAATCTTCATCTTACCATAATTTCCATCATTGCAAAGTTAAAATGAGCTATAATTATATCATAAAAATGAAAAATATAACTATATTAGATCACAAAGAGTTATAATTTCTAAAAATTTGAAAATTGAATAAATCTAACTAAATGAAATTAAAAGGCAAAAGTGTACTTTTAAACAACAATTAAAATAAGCCATTCAGCTAATCTCTGATCTCAATAATGAATAAAACTTCTGCGTTTTTCAATAGAGTGAAAAAAAATCAATAGGCATCAATAAATGATTTAATAGCTATTATGAGTTTTTTTGTTAAAACTTTTATTATTATTTCATTGTCTCAATTCACTAGCATTAAGGTAACTAATAATTGGGCAAGTTTCACAGCCATGTGTCTATTTGTTTAATTCTTCCTCTATGTCATTTATGCAATCAAAAGGATCTGTAGTAGGAGCATATCGTTTAACTGGTAAACCATCACGATTACACAGAAACTTCGTAAAGTTCCATTTAATATCATTACTCATAAAACCATGTTGTGATGATTTCAAGTAGTTAAACAATGGATTAGCATTCACTCCATTGACATCAATTTTTTCAAAAAGATCAAATTTCACTTTAAACTTTTCAACAAAGGTTTTGATCTCAGTGTTAATTCCAGGCTCTTGTTTTCCAAATTGATTACAAGGAAATGCGAGTACCTGAAGACCTTGCCCAAAATATTGGTTATGAACATCGACCAGTTGAGTATAGTTCTTCTTTGTCAACCCTCATTGACTTGCCACATTCACAATAAAAATAACATCACCTTTGTATCTGTTAAGACTGACAACATTTCCATCAATGTCTTTAACGTTGAAATCAAACACTGAAGAACTTACCCCAGTAGACAGCATTGCCTTTATTGCTGGTATTTTCACACTGCTGCTAACAATTCTTTGACCAATAACAGACATCATCGTTAACGGGGATGTTATGTATTAATATTACTCACAAGAGAAAATATTTAACCCTTAAAACTAAGTATAGTTCTTCAATGAAATTCTCACAAATCAGCTATGTTCCAGATAAAATATATTTTTTTGATTAATTTTACATTTAGATCTAACATGAATTATTATAAAGATAAGAATATGTCAAGAAATTGAAATTTGAAAGAAAAAATTGAAATGGTGGAAGTGACTAGCTGTTTTAAAATGGCAAATCCTATTAAGAAAAAAAATCACCAAGACAAATCACAACTAGTAAATTATTTGTCTTAATATAAATTAACAAAACCAATAACAAAAAAATAACAGGTTTTTGGGCTATAGCCTTCAAATCAAGAAAAATTTTTGGAAAATAATTAAATTCATTCATTATTGTTATATCAAACAGAAAACCAAGAGTTTTAGTGAATGGAGGGAGAATAGTTTAAGAAATCAAATTGCTTTATTTAACTTTCATTTTCAGAGTTTTCTTCATCAAAATCCAGGCCTTTTCAGGAGATGGGCGATGGCCCATGCCTGCCCCCACTTCCACCTGCATTCGTTTATGTGTGTAAAAATTGCCCGTGCAAAACGGTTTTTACTGAACAATATTTATAGTAGTAAAAATAAAAATAAATTGATAGCAGGAAAGTAGATGAATTTATGATCTTCATTTTAAATCTTGTGTTAAAGTTGCATGAAATATATTCAAACAGTTCTGAACTTCTTGCTGGTTTCTGAATGGAAACAAAGAAAATTTATCATGAGAAGTAAATTCTCATTGGCTTAGCGAATCACTGTTTTCGAATCCTTAACCTTCATTTGGGATACGTTGTTTTGTTGTGGAAATAGCATTTGAAAGTTATAACAAATAAATAAAATAAAGTCATTCCTTTTTCCAAAATATTTACATTTAAACCTCTTCAAATATATACAAAAAATAAACACACCGTTCGTTCTATAAAGCAATTCCTAAGTAAAATCAAGCTACAATGAATATGAACACACAACAGGCATAATTTTGTTGGTGGTACCAGCAATATTTTCAAAGAATATGAAAAATAAGTAAAAAATAGCAAAATAAAAAAAAAAGTGTAAATAGAGCCTGTGAAACAATTAAGCATTGCTAATATAAGAATAACAAATAGAATGCAATCTTTTACCGTAAAAGAAGACTTTTATAATTTTTTCTAAAGTTGTGTGGATTTTTCAACCTCATCTGGTACTTTTGTATTCCAGATCTTAGGTCCGTTGTGTAAGCTACTGAACTTTTAGCTCTATTAGTTCTACAAAAAAAGGCATATAATCTATTATGATGACCTGTGTATATAGTCTGTGAAATATCATCCTACACAAAAATATCTTCTATACTATTAGGTAAAAGGCCTTTGGAGTATTTCCATTAATATTTATATTTGTATTTCTTATTTTTTGAACTATCAAATAACAAAAGATTTGATTTTTGACCTTTAGTGTAAATTTGCTTGTACAAATCCATTTGCTTATCCCTTTAAGAGATTCGTTAATTTCCCTTTCAAGAGTTTTGATACTTTTATTGCTATAAAAAAGGCTAGTATCATCAGCAAAAAGATGGAATTTAGCTAATAAACAAGATTTGTGCACATCATTTATGTAAATTAGGAAAAGTAATGGTCCTAAGATAAGACCGTGTGACATTAGATTGTCATGAAGTTTGAAAAAAAAAAAAGATTTGTACACAGAGGCCTTTTTTCTAAATAAGATTTATTCCAGGTTAAACAGGTTCTTCTAACAGCATAATAATTTAATTGTGATAAAAGAATAGGATGATTTACTGTATCAAAAGCTTTAGCGCAGTCTAAGAAAATGGATATTCTTTTTTTCTAAAGAGCTTATAATTTTTGAATGGATGTCTATTATTGCATGTTCAGTAGATTTTTTTCTTTGAAAACCAAACTAGGATTTAAAAATAATTTCAAATTTTTCAAAAAATTTCATAAACGCAGTAAACATCAGCTTTTCTAATGTTTTGCTTATGATTGGAAGGATATAGAGAGAGGTCTATAGTTTGAAGTTATTATTTTAGAGTCATTCTTATGTACTGGGAAAACTTTGGCTTTTTTTAGAATGTCTGGGAAGATGCTTGTTTCAAAGAATCTATTGAAAATAAATTTTGGAATTTGACAAATGTAAGGGGCAGCAATTTTTACAATTTTTACTCCATAATAATCTTCAGCCTTCCTATCATCTAACTTATTAATAAGTTTAAGAACTTCATAAATAATGGTATCACTTAAATGTTCATTTGGAGTTTTTAAATCTATAATAGTCAAAATCAATATTATTACCCAATATTACTTCCAGCTAGTTTCTGAGCAACATTAATAACGTAATAATCAAATTTGTTTGCAACTTGAGATAATATTATCATTATTTAAATAAATTTCACTGTTTTTTGGTTCTCTTCATAATTGTGTCAATTTGTGACCATTTTAGCCTCGATTTTCTATAATTGCTTTGAAAAAAGGTTTCATAATATTTTCTCTTGTTTTTTTCTTATCAGAGAATTTATAAGATCTCTATAGTATTTATAATGATAATACCAGAAATTGGTAATTGAATTTATTTTCGTTTTAACTTTATAAGGTACACTGTTGTTGTTAAATGTTCATTAAATTAGTTATATAACGTAGTTACATTTTTTTTTCAATATTCATGCTTTCAAAATCAATCTTTCGTAAGCCATCAATGAATTTTATCTTGTTGAAGTTCTTATAAATCCTTTGTTTATGCTTGTAACATTTTTTTCATGTAAACCTATAAATATTGTAAAATTTGGTCATGTGATCAGAGATTTCCTCTATAAAATTCCCACTAGTTCTGTCTATGGTATATGGTGTATGGTATTTATAAAAATATTATCAATTATGGAAGATTTAGCAGTCAAATTCCTGGAAGGCTGTAAAATACAAGGCTGAAAAAAGTTTTGACACATCATTGAAATAATGATAAATTTCTGATTCTATCATGATCCAATAAATTATAGTTGAAGTCTCCTCAGAGAATATTTTTTTATCTTTTTTTAATTTGTTAACATTTTCCTGTAATCTTTTTGAAGAAATATCATTATTAGAACTTTTTGGATGTCTGTAGCAGACACCAATAACTATAATTTGTCCATTTAAAAAAAAAAATTTCAGTGAACTTCATTTGAAAGTCATTGTGATCATTCCAGTAGTTAGTATCTAGATCTTTTAGATATTTTAGGTCACTATGAATGTAAAAACTACATCCACTTTTCATTGTTTTCCCATTGATGCCAAAAAAAGAGTGATACCCATCTAGGGTACCAGGGTTAAAAATGTGTGTTTTATCAGATGTGTTCCAGGTTTCTGACAGAGGAACAACTTTTAATCAATTTACAATCAAGATTTACAAAAAGTTGTTCAAGTTTTTCAAAACTACCATTTAATGAGCAAATATTACTATGAAAAACGCTAAAATCTTTTGGTGTTAATTTATTTTTCAGTTTGTGAAAATCATGAGTTAATTAATATTTAAAGTCAACAGTACTAGTTCCTTCAATCTCAAAGCCTGACTTGTTTGTGGTTATGCAAAATGGTTTATTAAAATTATTGTTTTTGTCTATATAGTCAAAAAACTCCAGAGTTCCATAATTTTTTGGTATTTCTCTTGTGACGCATTTACAATGAAAATTGTTATTAAAACTTATAGTTACTACTGCAATATTTGAGATATCCATGAAAGGAAATATGTTTTAACAGCATTCAATATGGAGTCTCCGCCATACTTTCAACATAATTTTCAAGCAGTTTTTGTTTCATATTTGTACATTTTCTATGAATAAAGGTCTTGCAAGATTTACAAGCCTTTTGGCAAATTTTTAACTTTTTTGTTACAAATTGAGCAAATATTACCAAAATTAGTTTGTCTCGTAGAAAAAACTTTCTTTTTTTTTTTTGGGTTTAAAATGTTTTTGATTTTGTGTTATTAATATTATTAAATGAAAAAATTTCTCCATAACAATTTTTACATTCCCAGAATCTAGCTTTATCCTTTAGATTCTTTTACTGTGAGATTGGTATTTTAGATGATAGCTGTAATCACAAGATTTGCATTGCATCCCCCTAGTTTTATAAATTTTAATATGCATGGCTTTCTAGATTTAATATAGTCAACGGGTCCCTATCAATGGTCTGAAATATCAATGGTTTGACATATTGATGATCCGAAAACTAACAAAATAATAAAGTCATTAACACCTGTTTTAGAACCAATAAAAGTTATCGACTTGAAATGGAATTTTCAAAATTTATTTATACTTTTTTTGTACAGTATACTTCCGTCTTCAGCAATCTTCAAAATTAGGATCACTTTTTTGTTAAATTTTTAATTTACCAGTTGTAAAATTTTAAATAAACAAATGTCTCACTTAAAGCAAACAGCTAAACCAAGAACCATCCAACCACTGTGCTTATTGTTTTATGCAAATCAAATCACATTCTGAAATGTACCTAATTTGAAATTTGCCCAAACATCAGCTCCACCAATGTAGATCAAGTTTACCAAAAAATGTAAGGAGAATAACCAAGTTTAATATGTCAAGTCATCGATATATTGGACCATCGATCTGACCCCTAGTAAACAGCACACTTGGCAGCTTCTCGGATTTTATGACACAGTTTCAATCAACTTGTATACCTTGCATATAATCTCCTCACGTGTAAAATTTATTTACAATGAACCACAAATACTTGAAGTACCCATCCCATATCCATTGTTCTCAATCACAAATATGCATTGAAGCTTTCATGCAGCCACCATATTGAACACTTCATATATCTATAAAATAAGAAGGAAAATTATGACAAGAAACTTATCACATATTATATAGTATATACTAACTTTTTAGTAAATCTATTATATTAAAAATGCTCCAAATACCAATAAAATCAAATGAATAATAATGGAAGAAGGATAAGATGGGAGAGGGGGAGACGAGAAAAAAGGTTAGCAAAAATGTTTTTTGCATTAATCCAACATCATATTGGTATTATTGCATCTCTAATAGTAAAAGGCATTTTGCGATCTTTTTATCTTCGTTCATTACAGTTATTTAAAATATATACAAAAGCCTGCCCCAGTACCTGGTAAAACATAGGTACCCGGTTGGTATCTTCAGGATGTGTGCCAGTTACTAACAAAAGTTTCAAAGAGTTAATTCTTGATAAAGTTAAAGGTCCACAAGGAGAAAGAAAAAAAGAAACCAAGAAAGAAAATGCATTTCACTATGAACTTAGTTTCAGACCAAGAGTATCTCCATGAATTGAGAAAACAAGCAAAGGAGGCAGAAGAGAAAATTTAAAAACAGAAAGCAACGAAAGAGAAAGGTAAATTAGCAAAAATGAAAAAAGAATTTACAATAGATAAAAATAAAGAGCCAAACAGCAATTATACATTTTGCTCTTGTTTACCTTCAAAACCATCATTTTTCTTGATATTTGAAATCTCACGTCTCACACTCAATATCTACAAAATAGAAGAAATCCATTGTGTCAGAATAAATTTATAAAGCTGATGTGTCTGATTTTCTATGTTACTTCAGTCTTGCAGCTCTTAACTTTTAACCTATTAACGAAGTTAATTTATTTAAGGTACTGTTAAAATCGCAATTAGGTATCTAGCAATTCGTGTCAGGGTCATCCATCGCCCAGAAGACCCCCAGAAATTATTACAATTCCTATTACGCTGGCTAAATTTGTCTCTACCGCAGAAATTTTCAGTCCCCAGTTGTAAATTAACAAACATGTTTATTATGCCAAAAATGTTAACTTTCTTTATAATTGTAATATCAAAAATCACCCATGGCCCCAGTAATCCATCCAATTCATTCCTCCCAACCCCAGTTTATTTGCACATCAATTTTTTCAAAGCCATAGAGAAGTTGCACACCTAATTTTCCCACTGGACTGGTAAGAAAATTTTATGTCTGAAATTAATAACATTATTGGAGCTTTTCAAATTATTAATAGATAGGAAAAACGGTAAATACAAAACATTTTAGAATGGAATAATTGCAATAACCAATTTTTTCACAAATGTGTTTTTCACTGAAATATTTCCGTAAAATTAATTCCATCAATATATTCAAAGTTTCAAGAGGTTGCCGTGCTGTCGATGATAGAGAGGAATCTAAATGAATGTAAACAGTAGATTAATGTATCTATTTGATGGTCACTGGAGATGATGACGAGAATTATTTCATGAAATGCTATGGGCAAACTTAATGGCTGAATCGCCAGGGTGGGTTCAATTTTTGGCTAATTCCCAGGGTTAGAGGGGAATTTTTAGTTTCTATAAAATTATTTATAAACATATTTTAAAAGTCATATCAACAGATGGATGTCAAATGCCTGTATGTAATGATATTATACGGGTAAACCTTCATTTTAAACATTTTTTATAGCAATGGCGTAAATTTAAACAGACATGGCGGTTGAAAATTACGCATGTAAAAAATGGTACGAAATTTTCAAAAGTGGGTGTGTAAATTTTTGTAGCTTGGACAGGAAAAAGTTACGCACACATTTTTTTGATTTATCTGAAATGGCGCAGCCATATATACATTTATTACGTTTATGGACATTCAGGGTACTATAAAAATGAATTGCCATTTTCATTCGTAATTTTTACTCTCCGTCACTAATCATCAGTTTTTTTCACTCTCCTTTTGATACATATGGTTTGGAAAGAAACTAAGGCCTATGGGAAACAAAATAGATTGTGTGGAGTTTTGGCCACAAGAGAGTTCCATCAAAAGGAATCCCTTGACAGAATTCAGTGAGTTATGTGCCGCAGAATCTTCTTTAACCAACACACAACAGAAAAACTTTTCAATAATATTATTGTCAACCGATAACATCATGGAAAATCTGAAATTCATGACTATTCCACATAAATTAGTAATAAAATTTGAATATCTTCCTAAACATTTCTTACCATTAAGAATAATTTTGAAACTCAGAGCTTGATAAAAAAAGTTATACACCTGCTTAAAGGGTAACAAAAAATTTTTTTAAATTGATGACATGCCATCATCTAATATAATGTTTTCAACATTACACAAAACATAAACATAACTTTTATAATAATGAAACAAATAATCAAAGTGTTAAAAATTTTATTTTACCAATTTAAAACATTTCGTCCAAAGTAGTCAACATGCCAAAACTATTAAAAATATAATTTTCCAACATCATAAAACATTGACAGAATCAGAAAACACTTTCTTGTTTAAAACCAAAACATGTCATTTTAGAAATAAAATTTTATATTGGTAAGCTCAATAATATTTTATAACCAAAAACTTAGTAAATAACGACCTACAAAATTATCTAGTAATAATATTATATTAATATCTCCTAACACCACACCAAACTTTTTTTATTAAAATTGAAGCACGATCTAAAACTTCAAAATCTCACTTTGTGAACAAATTGAACTTATTTTAGAGTCTGAAACCTTGTCAACTATGTCGTTGAAGTCCAAAAATCACTAAGTCACTTATTTGCAACGTTTTTTGTTTTTTTAACGTGGGGCTAATAAAAAGTTTTCGAACTGGTATTATTTCAGAAGAGTCTACGGGTTTGGTTACGGTGTACTTAGAGCTCCCATTTGAGGTTACGGTAAATAACCGCTCAGCTGGACAACCATAAATCACTATCGCACCAAATTGAATAAAATGCTACTCATACACTGAGTGGGCAATTCCCAGATTTGAATGCAGAACCTTAAGGTTAGGAGTCAGCTGTCTTACCAACTGAGCTATACGGGTACATCCCCAGGTAAATCCTATTGAAAACTACTCTAAAAAATGAAAAATCACATTTGTCAAGACATTGGCTGATAAAATGTTAAAGACAGGAAAATATCAGAAATAAGCATCTTTAAACATTCCAGCAGAATCACAAAAGAATTTCATCAGAAAAATTTTGTTACAGCCATAATTTACCAATTTTTGAGCACAGTAAAAAAATATCCTTAAAACCAATGACATACAAAAACAGAAAAAAATACTTTAAATATACAACTTCTTGACAAAAAGTCATTTTTGTATAAAAATAATAAAACAAGGAGTTTTTAATGTTAAGCATTTGGGTCAAAATGTACCCTTCTTGATCCTCAGGTAAGCATCATGAGCAAAATATTAGAAACTCTGATGTTTACATAGGCTTAAAAACTTTTTTGAAGAATTCAAAATTATTTTTACACCCCAATCTGGTTTTCTAAGCAAAAAATCCATTGAAAAAGCTATGCATATATATAAAGACACACTCAAAAATTGTAAGTTCTCTAAAAAAATAAGAAAATTCTTGCTCCATTTTTTAAAGCTTTTGATACAATAAATCATTCTATACTTTTATCAACATTAAATTACTATGGTGTTAGAGGAACCAGCTTAGCTTGGAATAAATCTTACTTAGAAAAAAGGCCTCAGTGTGTCCAAATTGGATCTTTCTTCTAAAACTTCATGACAATGATAATAAATATATATATATATATATAC
>JAUZNK010071330.1:0-14012 GCA_035046665.1 Euphysa ruthae
ATTCCAAAAATGCTAAATTTAATTACTTGACTGATAATATTTGACTTTGATAATATATGTCTTTGTTGTCATGCACAAAACAATGCAATGGTTTCGCATTCTTAGCATGTGTGCCGGAAATAAAACCTTTGATGCCTTTTATAATTATTTCTTTTTTTTTTTAATTTTATTTTTTACATCTATAAACTATTAATGAATACAGATGGGTTAGTTTTTATAATTAGTAATCTTATATATTACAAACAGTCTTTTATAAATCATATATACAAGACGACTGAATGAGAAGGGTTAGACAGAGGTTTGTCAGCAGGTTCTTATTCAGTCCCCCTATTTGTATTGTTTCTGGGGTAATTTAGGATTTGTCTAATTTTTTCTCGTGTCACTTCGTTTTTCACTAAATTTTTTTCATAGTAAAAATGTTTTAGAATTTTTAACTTAAAAAAGGTATGCGTTTTTGTGTAATCTTGCTTATAGGTGGCAATCATCCTACTTTGTATATTGCTACTTGGTATATTGCTTCTAAAAGTGTTTCTAGAAGTCGTTTTCCTAGTTCGAAAGTTTTATTTTTGTCATTTCGGGGCATACCTAGTATAAAGAGATAATTTTGGTCTTTCTAGGTTTTCCTTGGGATATATTTTTTTGAGAATTTGAATTTCAAAATTTTGTGCATACTTGGTTTTTATGCAATCGTAAATTTCAAAATTTTGTGCATACTTGGTTTTTATGCAATCGTAGAACCAGTGTTCGATTGTTTCTACATTTACGTTGCATCTTGGACAAAGTTTGTCCCTTGTAATTTCCCAGTTAAATAGTGTATCTTTTTGTTGCATGGTAGTTTTCTATGTTTTAGTTTAAAGTATATATCATTTGCTTTTTTGTTTGTGTGTCTTTTGTAATTTTCATGTAGTAGGTTTTTGAAAGTTTTATCTTAACTTCTCTGAAATCATCTAATTTTGTTTTCCAGATTCTATACCTAGGTTCTAAACCTATTTGTAGATCTGCGGTAAGCTTTTGATATATCATTTTCGAATCTAGTTTTTGTATATGGTATGATCTGTTTTTCTTTATATATATTTGATGTTTGTATTCTTCGAACGGATATTGTTGTGTTTCTTTTTCTATTTTTTGTCTCCATTCCTTTGGTATTACCTTAATTAATTCATTTAAGTGTATTTCCTGTACTTCAAGAGTCTTTGGTCTAAAAAACCCTGGAGTAAAGGTTTAGTGACATCTTCGATTTTTATGATCTTACTGGTGTATTTGCTCGGTTTCAGAAGCTTTTGAGATGTTTCTCTGCTTTCTAAGCTGATTGGGAGGTTATAGTTATAATAAAAGGGTTCGTTTAAAATTGTTTCCAGTGATTCTGGTTTGGGTCTTGTGTTCTTAGTTAGTTTTCTCCAATTACTAAGTAACTGTTGATAGAATTTCTGGAGCTGTTTCAAGCCTCTGCCTTTGATGAATGTAAGAAATATAAGTTTTCCTTGTTTGGCTAGTCTATATTTGTCGAGGTTATAAAGGGTTAGATTTCTCCAGGGCCCTTTGCATCGTCTATCGAAAAGCCTCTTTACCCACATCAGCTGGAGTGAAATTGCTTTTATTTTTGGGTCAAGAAGGCCGAGGCCTCCTTCATCTACTGCAAGTTGAAGAGATCTCTGGCTTAGTTGGGTGTTTTTATTGTCCCAAAAGTAATCCAGTATTTGCTTTTGTAAGTCATGGAGGGAGCTGTCATCTGGTAGTGGTAGGACTTGCGCTACATGCCAGAGTTTGCTAAGAGCTAGTTGGTTTATTACTACCTTTTTTCCTTTCAAGGATAGCTTTCTGAAGTACCAATTGTTTATACATGTTAGTGTTTTTTGTATTGCGGGTGACCAGTTTTCGTGAATTAGGTTTCTACCAGTTTGGTGAAAGTAGATACCTAATATTTTTATTTTCTGTTTATTCCATACAAATTCTGTTGGTGTTTTTTCCGTTGAGATCCTGATAACAGTTCTTTGTTAATGTTCTCTTTTAGTGTGTTATAAATGTCTTGTCCCAAAAGGTCCCAGAGTTCTATGTAGAATTCCGCTGTGATCCCGTCTGTTCCTGTCGATTTTTTTTTTTTTTAAAACAGGTTGTCTTTTTCTCAGGAATCAGACTGAACCAATCTTTTTGCGATTTGAATATATTTATTGCCTTAAAAAGGCGAAAAACCACCTGGAAATGGAAGCCCAAAGCCAGATGGCTTTGTTTTTGTCTATATACAGATATCTATAGCTAATAGAATTTATGTACAATGTTTTTAAGCTACTCAAGTTATCTTGTGAATCGTAATTGAAATAATGATAAGTAGAAAATTCAGCTAATATAAAATAGTAGTTTTTCTTACCGACTAAAAAACACGTCCAGTCTGGATACTACACTTGATACACTTGAAAAGGCAACACGAAGAATAAATACCCTGTGGGGGTCCCAGGGGGATGCTCCCTAGAGAGGAACTGGCTAATGAAAATGAGGAGTGAACAAACAAGTCAATATCTGATAAGTAGTTCTAAACTGCAGTTTCCTTGAAAATGTATAGAAAATCTAATAAAATTAATCCCTCCAATTTTGAGATAATCCTTAACAGAAAGATGCAATTATATTCAATGCAAATAATCTAAGTTATATAATTTAGGTGACTACAAAATTATCACATGACATACAAAGAAGCAGTCTGTTATATTACATAACATAATTAATTCAATGAAAACAATCAAATTTTACTATATGTTAAAAATAATTCTAAAGAGTTTTTAAGTTATTAAATCTCAAGCAAATACCATGCAGTTATATCTACCATTACACAGTTATATATGACCATGATTTTGATTTTTCCGCCAAATTTTGTTGATGGCGATTTTCGACTAACAGCACGATTTTCTATACTGGTCGCTCAAGTGTTCGCTTTCCATCCTCCGTCGCAATATTCACTGTCACAGATCGAACCAGTCCATCTCTATCCATTTTGTGGTTGATTCGATTCTCCCAAATGGCCATTGATTCTGATTCACACTGGTCTCCTTCAGCATGACGAAGTCTACAACCACAAAAATTCTTTGCTGCTTCTTCCATTTAGACCGAATTTGTAGGTTCGCCAAATACTCATTCTTCTATCTTGCCCAAAAGGCATTGGTGATATGCTGTACCCTTCGCCAACGTTTCCTGCAGTAGAGATCTTCTCTTCCGAATATTCCTGGTGGAGGTGCAATAACCTTTGTCTTTCCAGTCAGCAGGTGATTTGGATTCAATGGTAGACTGCTGAGAGGATCACATATATTATCAACAGTCAACGGTCTTGAATTTACTATTGACTTAACTTCACCAATAATGTCACCAGGGATTCTTCATTTAGGCTTGTTCCATGAGTTTTTAGTAGTGATGTCAGTATTCCTCGTATGGTTCTTATCTGTCGTTTCCAAATGCCACCCATATGGCTAGCTGCTGGGGGATTCTTCTTCCATACTACTATCGCATCTGCCCCACTATCATTCAAAAGCATGGTTACTTTACTCCGGTCAGTCTCTTTCATGCATTTGAGTAGCTCGTTCTCTGCTCCTACGATGCTTGTGCCGTTGTCTGACCACAGTGTTCTGATGTTCCCTCTTCTTCTGAATCGTCGTAGTGTTTTGATGAATGAATCTGTTTCTAGGGAATGTGCCACTTCTACATGGACAGCTCTTGATGCCAAGCAGGGGAATATTACACCATATTTTTTCATCTCCTTCCTCTTTTCTTTAATGATAAAAGGGCCAAACAGGTCACCTCCACAGTGTGTAAACGGTGCTTCTTGAAGTGATCTTTCAATAGGCAAATCTCCCATCTTCTGTTCCCCAATTTTACCCCTTTAATCGTCTACATTGTACGCATTTTTGGATCACACTTCGAACAAGTCAGTTACAATCAATGATCCAACACCCACCACGTCTAATTGCATTTATTGTCATTCCTCGTCCAGAATGGGCAACACTCTTGTGATAATGTTGTACCACAAGTTTTCTAAGTAAGTCTTTACCTGGTAGTATAACTGGATGCTTTGGTTCCTCATCAAGGTTTGACTTACGGGGGTAGTACATTGAATACAATAAAATCTTTGTTTTTGACAAATGTTAACTTTTTATGCATTTGAATGATATATTACAGTTAAAATTTTTTTCTTAATTAACGATGTAGTTAACGACCCGAAATGCCCCACTTATGCCAAAATGGCGGCGGGCTTTTCTTGGGAATCGTTTAATGTTTTTTCTTAAAATTTTGTCAATATTTTTATACCACTAATATTTAGGGACTGTACCAAAATCTAAGATTTTTCAAATTTTGAGTATTTCGGGTTTATTTTAGGTAAAATTATCACACAAAAGTACTCATAAAATTTTTTTTTCAAATTTTTTTGACAAATCCCTCCATAGGACCCTAGGTTGTATCTAAACGAAGAAGTATACAAACTTTTAGATAAATGGGTTATACGGGTTTGGAGAAATTCCCGCCGCCAACGGAAGAAATGAGATTCTGAGAAAATAGTGAATAAAGAAAAAAACACATAATTATATACTAAAATTCCCCACTCCCATAAACTGGACCCACTACCAGCTCATTTTAATTATCCCAACCCTTTTTAACACCCCTAAGCTTCTTGATTTCGATTGTTCACTGGACTGTTTTTCCATTTTTGAGACGCGTTCTTTGTCACGGTTAAGGCAGTATTGACGTAAATGACATCCTACGGGTAAATTAAACTAACAAAACAACTTTTCTAAAAATCATTCGCCAGCATTAAAACACAGAACAGCTGAGGCAACACCGATAGTTAAAACCGTACGCTCAAGGAAAACATCCTTCGGGCATCATTTCCAAATAAGTTGTTTACAGGATTCGTTTGGGTTTTGGGTTTTACCGTGAAGGCATTTTTCAAGTAATTGATCGGAGTCGAGGTCCTTGAAGATGGGTTTGATCACTTCTACGATTGCGGTTGGTATACTGAAGCTTGTTTTATAGTTAGGATGTCCAGTTATTTTGTCTGCTTGGAATTTGCACAAAGAATCAGCTGTACGCAAGCAAAATTTGTGGCGGTCTTCTAAGTCGGGATTTTCTGAATAGTGGTACAAAGTCGCGGCAACAGACTTTTTCATGCCGTATAAGTTACCAACGTTTTGGCGTATCGCCTTGCCATAACAATTTTGCCACGTGTTGATACATTTTTGTGTTAATCGTCCTTGTCCTGTTAGCTTTTCTCCATCAGTGAGGACAGTTTTATGTGTTTTTATCAAATTTCGTAACCGCGACACAACTCGTTTTTGCACGAGACCAATGCATTCACCTTTTTTATCACGACGTCTTCTCCGTATGGGTGAGAGTTAGTGACAGTCGACAACGAACTGCTATCACCATCTCCGATAAAAGTTGTGTATCGAAGTTTATTTTTTTCTAACGAACGATTAAACAATTTTAATGCCCCTGAGGATGCCATAGCTCCTACTGAACCAGTGTGCGTAATTTCACACGACGTGTCATGACTAGAATGGAAATCCTCATATTCATCAGGGTTACTTAACTTTTTAAGTTCCCAGACAGTACATTGTTGACAGGTTTTAGTCTCTATCTGATAGTCCAAACATTTAGCATTGTCTACCGAACCAGCGGCTACAACGCCGTTATTAGACGCATATCCACGCTTTTACCATGTGCGATCGAACCCGCACGCTACGTCCGCAAATGCTTCACCGGGTTGTAATAACTCAGCGGCAGCTGATTTCATACTGTTACTAACACAAATTTCATAAACATCAGCAATGTTGTGAACAATGTCATTGTAACTTTTTTTATGCATTGGTGGAAACACGTTCATAATTCCGCAGAACTTTTTGATAGACGTTAGTCACTTACCAATCTCACGAAACGCAACAACTGTTCGTGTGTTTATATCGAATGGTTTTCGACCTTTTACTGTGGATAAAGTATTATTTTTATCCTTTACAAAGGCTGGTGAGGAGTCAAAGCTAAATTTCCACCCACACCTACACAAAATGTCAAAGTTCAGACAAAATCCAAATTTTTTTTCAGCGTTGCATGCAACTACAAGCTCAGCGCGTTTGTCGTCACAAAAACTATTCGAATTTGGACATTTCAGTACCTTGACAACTTTTTTTAGCAGTGAAAATTCCATTATAAAGTTAAAATTATCACTATCAATAGTAATAGATTCATCAGTGTCTTTGTTTAAAGCTAGCTTTTTTGCAGAAGTTGACTGAGGTTCCCTTTTCGACGATGAAGATGGTCGTTGAGGAGAATCGTTATGTTTTGTAAACTGATTGCCTTTAAACTTCTTTTTAGTTTGACTGTGGGTTTGTCTTGACCTTCTCTTTCTGTAACTGCCACCCATTTGTTTATATTATCTAAAAGATAGCAGAGAAAACTAAAATAAAATAGCTTTTTACCACTCTTTTTTTCTAACATCAAAATTTTTTATCTTTTAACCATGTTTGTTTGGATTGCCGTGATTACGTAATGGCTGGGGCGAGGCAAAATATAACAAGAGCGGTATGTGATATAAGCAATTACGTATTGCGAAAAGTTTATGACTTTTTCACCTATTTTAGGGGTGACAACAAAGGACAGTCTGCAACAAACTATTTTGAGTTTCGAAATTTAGAGAAAAACAGCGTATACATGCCTTGGAAAAAATCCTTTTTAGGGTATTTAGAGACTAGTTAGGATAATTTAAGTTACAAATTTGGATTCTATGATTAATTTTGGTCAAGAAACATGTATTTTTGAAATATTTGAGAAAATTTAGTGTACTACACTATCCCCTTACCTAACCGACATGGATCTAATTTTAATAAATCACCACTCTTTAAACCTTTACTTGCCATTTAGATGCATTATCATCACTTTTTATTTCAACTCCGAATGATTGAGCTTGGACAAGTCGGATGACACACTTTTTTGCTGCTTGAAGATCTTTCATTGATAACATTGGCTTGTCATCATCAGATGTTGCTTCATCCACACTCTTTAATCGTAGGAATTTCAAGACAAATCCAATAATCCGTATCAGTTTCCTCCAGGTTGATACTCTGGCAATTCGATTGTATATGAAATTTGGTTCCATTTTAGTGTAGTTCATAACCAGTGGCTTTATTTCAGGATCATCATCTATAATAATTCCTTCACCAGGTTCCACAAGAGTATACAAATCTTTATTCCAAAGAAATTGGGGTCCATTAAACCACTCGTGTGCCTTGCCAATGTCAGATAATACTACGCCACGAGATGATATATCTGCCGGATTAAGTTTCGTATTGACATAATTCCACTGATCTTCGCTTGAATCTTCTGTTATGTACTGTACTCGATTAGAAACAAATATTTTGAATCTCTTAGTCTTATTCTTTATATAAACTAGCACCACTTTGCTATCACTCCAGAAGTATTCCTCAAACATTGGAATTTCCAACTCTCTTCTCAGGAGCACTGCAACTTTTACAGCCATGGTTGCTGCCACAAGTTCCATCCTTGGTATTGACATTGATTTTAATGGAGCCTCTCTAGCTTTACCAAACACTAAACAACAATGTATTTTTCTTTCAGTGTCTACCAGATGCAAGTAGCTAGCCATTCCATAACCTTTTTCAGATGCATCTGCAAAATGATGCAAGGAATAATGAATATCATCATCATCAACCAAGTTCTTCTTAAAACATCTTGGCAGTCTAATCTTCTCAAGTTCTGGAAGCTGCACTTTCCACTCTAACCATTGGGTCTTTAAAATGGATCATATATGGAGCTGATTACTGTTAGCATACCTGTTATGGTTGTGGGGTTTTCATCCAATTTAATTGAAAATCTCATGGTGTCATCTTTAACGTTCCATAACACTCCGAGGGCCCTTTTCATTATGAACTGTATTCTCAGTTAGATCTACGCCTTCGTCTGACATTTCATCCTTGTTCACCCTTTTCTGCTCGTCTGGCAGGCTTTCAATCACCTCTTCACTGTCGCTCAAGAATTTTGTCAGATTGAATCCTCCTGAAGCACACATATCAATAACTGCTTGTATGAGATTAATAGCAATTTCTGGAGTTGTAACAAACTTCAGCAGATCGTCTACATAAAAATTCTTTTTTAGGGTCATCTCGGCCTATTCTCCGTATTCTTCCTTTCCCTTTTCAGCTGTGTCTTTTAATGCAAAGTTACTACAGTTTGTTGAAGAACTTCCTCCAAATATATGTACTAGGATGTTATACTCTATCAATTTGTTGTTGTAATCTCCGTCTTTCCATCATAAAAAGCGGAGGAAATTTTGTTGTTGTACTTTCACCTGGTAGAACATGGCTTCTATGTCTACTATAAAGGAAATCCTTTCTTACCTAAATCTCAACAATACTCCGACAAGTTGATTGGTCAAATCCGGTCCAGACAATAATTTTTCATTCAAGGACTTTTCCATATATACAGAACCACAATCAAGCGCCACTCTGATCTTTTCTGGCTTCTTTGGATGATATAAGCCATGGTGTGGAAGGTACCAAACCTTACCATTGATAACATCTTGACTGGACTCTTGACCGTATCCTTTTGACAATATATCATAAACTTCGTATAGTCAGCACGGAGTTTCTTGTCTATATCAAAACTTCTCTTTAGATACATCACTCTTTTATACGCTTGGTTGTAGTTGTTCTGCAACTTGACGTCTGGCTCTCTAAATGGAAGTGGTACGCAGAAGTGCCCCTCCTTCATGTAGCTACCCTTGTTCATTATGTCCATGAAACCTTTATCTTCTCGAGAGTATCCAGTTCCATCTGGAAAAACAGGTGGCTCAACAAATTTTCTATCGTATAGAGCTTTTGTAACATTTCCATAGTTTCCACTTTCTTTACGGACTTTTCTAGGCTAAAGTGATGCTTTACTATGTCACCTGTTGCTACATCCCTCACTGCTATCCTATTGCATTGTATAAGTGACTTTGAAGACGAAGGATGTTTCATCACAGAACCTACAATACACTATCCAAGTATTGTTTTAAATGCGTAAGGTCCTCCGTCTTGACTGGGTATAACCTTAATAGGTTCCATCGCTTTCGGGCAATTTGCTCCAATTAACAACCCAATCTCTGATGAAGAATTTTCTTCTAATTGGTTCATTATTTTGTCTAAGTAGGACCAATTCTTTAAGTCACGTTTACCAACAATCTCTTTCTCATCCACAGGTAAACTTTCTTGAGTTTAGATCTTTGGTAATTCAATCCAATCTCCTGCTTCTTTGCTTGATGCCCCCTTGACCATCAGCCCATTTATAGCAAGCATATCCGTTGTGCATCTCCAGTTAACGTTTTGATGCTAACATTAGTTTTGCTGCATGTACTTCCGAGTCTCTGCACTATATCATCTGTAATGAAGCTTCCCTGACTGCAGTTGTCTAACAGTGCAAATTTTTGTACTTTCTTCCCGGTTATGTTATCCTGCAGTATCACTAGAACCAAACACATGCTGACCACTTCAGCATACAGATTTGTTGCTGCGCTCTTTACGACTTTACCCTCAGAGTTTTCAGGCTTCTTAACCGCTTCCTGTGTAGGATTATTAGTAAACCTATGCAAGCATCTTGGATGTTTCTTTTGCATATTCTGCATATTAATCTGCTCCTACAGTTCCGTGCACTATGCATATAGCCAATTGGCTCACAACATCCTAAACACAGAAGTTTTTCTTTCAAGAAGGCATTTCGACATTCCACAGAATCTTTCATGAACTCTTTGCAGACATCAATAGCATGATCCTTGGAACACTTCAAACATGTTGACTCTTTGTAAATTGCTATGTTGGAGGTCTTCATATTTCTGGGATGCTGCTTTGTTCCTCTGGGTACCTGAGTTGTATCTGAACTTCCAATTGCCTCTTTTGAGAATACTGGGTCACTTGCAAGTGTAGTTTCCTCATCAATGAACTCAATGAAGCTTTGAAGAGATGGTTCCTTGTTGTGTTTTCGAATGTTGAACACCCTTCTATTCCACTTTTCCTGCACACAGTCAGGCAACTTTGACAGCATGATTCGGAGGACATTAGGTGAATTAATTGCGTTGACTGCTTTGTTTGACAATATGTTATTGTATTTCAGTAGAAAGGTGTAAAATCGCTGGAGCATCGTTGAATCGCCAACTTTAAGCTGGAGCCATGCTACTTGGTCTTTTTTTTAGGCAGAAATTATCATAGCTTCGTTTCCAAACTTCTTTTTCAATAATTCTTTCGCTTGACTATACCCTGCGTTGGGAAGAAGATGAACACAATGTTTAATAAGATTTTTGGCTTCCTCTGTTGTGAACTTTATCAATCTTGTTAACCGGCCCTTTGGATCATCTATTTTACATTCAACTAAATCAACAAATGTAGCCATGAAGTAATGATATTCTAGTGGATTTCCATTGAATACGTCGATATCTGTCTCCGGTGCTGACTGTTGTTTGAAAAGTTTGCATATCAAATCATTTGAAATGAAAGAGTTTATCTCAGTATTGTTTTCTTGCATATCATTCATCCAGACTGAACCATTCTTTCTCAATGCCACCAGCCCTTCCTCCATTTCATTGAATTTCCTTATACCACCTTAATCAACTCAATCATTTCTTCATGCAAATGCATCAAGTCCTTGGACATTTCATCCACTGCATTGAGCCTGATGTTCATATCCTTTGGATCACCATTAATTGTCATTGTTCTTTCAATGGCTCCCATATGCATCCTCATCGTCCTCTCCATGCTCTTCCTTGTTTCGTTTCCTTTTCTGACTTCTTACGGGTCTTTCCCACATCTTTATGTACATCCACTTCATCACAAATGTATGACATCACAATGTTTTCTACTATTACTGCGCCAAAGAATAAAATTGTTTTCCACCAAAGTTGCTAAAAAAAATTTCAAGATTTTAAGTACCGTTTACATTTAAATTTTGATTTTACAGATTTCGTGATAAATACTACAAAAAAAATCTCAGTTAAAAAGACATTTGCAAAATATACTATAATCAACTTTTTTCATTAAACATACACAAAGAATAATATAATAAATGCTGAAAAATCAGTGATAATTGATGTATAAACCATAGAAAAACTAATGGACGAGGGACTGTAGTACAAAGGACAAGGAAAATGGCACAAACAGACATAACATAGGGGGAGGGTGGAGCAAAAGACAAGGGGATTGGCATAAACATGCAAACCAATACAGAGGGGGAGAGTGGAGCAAAGGACAAGGAAAATGGGCTAGACAAACAGAACAATAACCAAATAGAGGGGTAGAACATGAGGACATGGGCAAATAACTGACAAACAAAAGAGGGAAAACATAGGACAGGGGATAGCTACAACCAACAAACTGACAGAAGGTAGGAACCAAAAAAAATGACCAAACCTAACGGTGCAACTAGCTATGAATAACACATAGCTGAGTAAACAAAGGCCAAAGCCAATAGCGCTACTAACCACACTAACATGCACCTTAAATGTGGAGACAAGCTGCAAATAATGCCAGCTGAATGTGAAAGGGGGCATAAGTATATAAAAACACGAAATGCAGTTCAGAATTACTTACTAGAAAACAGTGGTTTGTGAAACTTTGACACAGCAAGTAACAAAAGTAAATAAATGTAAAAACATAATCAAAATTCAAGGACATATGTCCAACAAAAACAAACCCAAGTTTCTTTACAAAAGTGAGCATAACCTGATTCAACCTTATAGCTGTGTACACTGACTGCAAAAAGGCAAAACAAAGAATAAATACCCTGTGAGGGTTCCAGGAGGATGTTCCCTAGAGAGGAACTGGCTAATGAAAATGATGAGTGAACAAACAAGTCAATACCTGATAAGTAGTTCTAAACTGTAGTTTCCTTGAAAATGTATAGAAAATCTAGTAAAATTAATCCCTCCAATTTTGAGATAATCTTTAACAGAAAGATGCAATTATATTCAATGCAAATAATCAAAGTTATATAATTTAGGTGACTACAAAATTATCACATGACATACAAAGAAGCAGTCTGTTATATTACATAACATAATTAATTCAATGAAAACAATCAAATTTTACTATATGTTAAAAATAATTCTAAAGAGTTTTTAAGTTGTTAAATCTCAAGCAAATATACCATGAGTTATACAATCTAAACAATGAAAAATCATTTATTTATCATTAGTATTGGTTGGAGACACTCGATAGCCTAAGGATGAGCAAAGGAGTGCCACCAAAATAAATATAGTTTAATATTTTTACAAAATTTATATACTATAAAAATAACATTTAGCACGTTTCCATGCGAAGAAATTGAAAAACTTACATAGGGACTAACAAACATAGAGACACACAAGACACAAATAAAAAAGTAACATAATATTTCTAAAAATTAACTATCAATTAAGAAAAGAGACAAAACTTATGCATATCAAAATAATATTGTTGTTGAATAATAATTATGAATATTAAAATGTAAATCTAGAAATTAATAAAAATTAACAAATAGATTAAACCAAGTTTTTAAAATGACGTTTATTGAGATCAAAAATTTATCAAATATGATATATATTATCACGGTACTTAACAAGAAAGATTGTTATTAGCATCGAATGACTTGTTCCATTCAGCAATGCATCGATTATTAAATTAATTGATATATTGTTTTCTGATTGAGAATTAACCATATTTTTTGCTTTTAAAAGGAGAACTCACAAGCTTTCCACTAACAGCGTGCCATGTTTCATATTTATGAGTTCTATCAGATTTCCTGAAAAAATTCTGAAAATATTTAAAATTTTAATTGAAGAATGAAATCTAGTAATGCAGAGATGAGTAAATGTGTTTGCCGTTTCAGATCGGAAAAGTTGAAAGTTGATTATTCTCATAGAAGACCGTTGAATTGAGAGTAATTTATGTACTTGAGAACTACCTGTTTGACCCAAAACTTGACAGTAGTAGTTAAGGCTGGATGCAAAAATGTAAAAATATAAATTTTTGAGTGTAAATTTAGCGATATATTAAAGCACTTTTGATAAAATGCTATTGGCTCTGTTAAATTTTTACTCAGTCCATTTGTGTGATATGTTAACGAAATATGTTCATTAATTAAAACCCCTAAATATTTAATATATATCAGAAAGCAAAAATTAACATTATTCATAACCTCGTCATTGTTAAAGTTCCTTCTATTGTTTTTAAAAGGAAAAAATTCGATTTAATCAGAATTTAATCCTATATACTTTGCATTAGTTCAGTCAGTTTTTTAACGAAGATCATATTTGATATTTTTATATATATGTCTATAGATTTATGTCTTTATAGATTTATTTATATATAACAAGTTAGCATCATCAGCGAAATGGTGTGCAGTGGAGAACTTTACTAAATTTCGGAATATCATTTATATAAATCACGAACAATAGAGGTCCTAGAAACGAACTTTGTGGAACACCGCAATTTATTGATCGATGCGACGATTTAAACCCGTTTAAAAATTGTTTACGCTCAGATTAATAACAACTAAACCATTTTTTACCAATTTATTATTACGCGGCTATAAAAATTTGAGAATCCATTTTTCAAGAATTTTGCTAATATTTGAGAGCAAAGATATTGGACGGTAATTGTTGTAGACCGATTTTGAATCTTTTTGAAGAGAGGTAAAACTTTTTAAGAGTTTAAGAATGCTTGGAAACACGCCGTGCGTGAAAGAAAGATTAAAAATATTAGAGAATAATAAAACAGAAACGAACAGAATTTTAAAACAATCAAGAAGCTTAGTTTTTTACAAAAATTTTAATTTTTTAATTAACTAAGTAGAAAGAATATCCTTTATGATCAAAATACAATATAAGTTTGACTACGTACACTATACTATGGCCTCAATTCCGCGGTATACTTAACGTACCTACTAACGAGATTTTGGTAACACTTTGAGTTTTGTTATAAAATGTTGTAAATAATTATAAGATCGTGATATATAGATAT
>JAUZNK010071341.1:0-14012 GCA_035046665.1 Euphysa ruthae
CTCATTTATATTAATTAATAATAATCGTGACAGTGTGTCCATGCGTAGATGAATTTTCTTTTTTTTTTTTAAACCGCTGACTAAGCGTTATTAAGTTACATCAGTCGAGTTTTCGGAATAAAAATTCTTTTTTGGAGAACGATCAAGCAAATCTTGGTTCACCAGCGTAACAAATAAAAAAGGCCAAGTCTTAAAGCACACAATCATGTTATCAACACTTAAGAAATCTGGAAGCCTTTTCTCAAGCATGACTAACAAGTCTGCTTTTTCATGCCTTTTGAATAAAAACAATTTTCAACAGTCGATTTTGCAAAGAGCATATTCGTAAGTAAACTAAAGTCTGTATATAATGTGATTTTTTGTTAATATAGCTAGCTACCAAATTTATATTCAGAAATCAGTCGTGTTTGGCACGTAATCGCAAATTTATTTTCAACTGGTAAGTAGTGGTGCAATGCATGCTAGATTACTCATTTATATTTAGTTTGTCAAACTCACAGACCAAAACACCATATTTAGCACAATATTTAGTCATAATATTCTATTTTTATATGGAACGGTCCACCGTTTATAACCAGATATAATTTTCAGAAGAAATTTTGCTCCAGACAAGGATGAGAATAAAGCAAGGCAAACTATTATTTTAAAGGCTTGAGGTTAAGGGCTATTAATTTGAAGCCAAGATAAAAAATTTCTCCCGAATTCCTGGTTTTTCAGAAAAAACCATTTTTAATAGCGTGACAAACACAAAATTAACACCAAAAAAGTGTTCACTTGCTCTCATCCTAAAATCTGCTGTTGCAATGTTTATGCATGTTTCCAAAGTTGGTCAAGGGGCTAATCTTCAGATAGAAAGAAGGGTGCTCTTGCTCCACGTCCAGAAATTGAACTTTTCATGTTTGGTTTTCATCCACAGGGTTGATAGTCTTAAATCTAAGATTAATACTCTAAACATACCCTAAACCTATGTTAATTGGTGTAACTGTTTGACCACGGAAAGGAATTATTTTGTCACATTCTTTTGTATAGTCCCCACTAAAATGCTTGTGATATAAAATAGACAAAATGTTACCTCACAGGGTAAACAGTTTTGGAAAGCTTGATGTTGGTTGATAAAATTTGAAAATACCCTATTTTTTTTACCTTAGGGTAGGGTGGGTGAAACGGTCCCCTTTTTAGGGTTTTTTGACTTTCGGTCCTAATATTTTTTTTATAAAAATATATTTAAAGCTAAAAATGGGTGCAATGCAGCAAATAGGGTGTATACAATTGATAAAATTAGGATTTATTATGCTAGGGACGTTTATACCTGATTTTGGGTACTACTGTTCAGATTTAAAAAAAAAAGTTTGGAGTGGTCCACTTTTTAATGGAATAAATAATGACTAAAAAACCAAGAATAAAGATAATTAAATAGTTAGAAATGATTTGAAGTAATGTTTTTTCACTCTTTCAAACATGTTTTACAATAAAAATCATCATCCATGTTAGTGTCAGGACAGACATACTCATCGCAAATATCACAAATCAGCCAACTCCCTTTTAGCGTGTACTCTCTCCAAAGTCGTTTGCAGACAACACATACTGTTTGGTCTTGGTCATCTTCATCATCATCACTGGGGTTATTACTTTCTTCTCCATCATCATCACGCTTTATTGATGATGACTTACGTTTCTTTTTAGCTTCTCGAACTTTCGCTTCATCCTGTGACCGATCAATGATTTCTGGTGTTGTCAGTACTTTTCTTGTTTTTGCCTGTACCCGCTTTCTTGGTTTCTTTGCATTGGCTAAGGCTGTCTGATTTTCTTCTGATTGAGGAGGAGCAATTTTATCAATTATGGCTTTCAGAAGACACTTACGTGGTGCTTCGGGCTCTTGATCATCCACTACTTCATCAGCATCTACGAATTCGTTTACGTATTTCTCTACACTCACAGCGAATCTATTAAATGGCCAAAGACCAGATTTGCGAAACCAATTTTTAAAGTGATCTTCTAATTTACGTTCCCAAAAAAGTTTAAGTTGGAAAAGAACCCTTCTCTACAGCCTTCATGCGAGACTCACGAAAAAATTGTAACAAAATCTTTCTCCAACGTGTTTTAAGTGGAAAGAAAACTCCAACATCAAGTGGCTGTAAGGCATGACTTGTGCTGGGAGGGATACAGATTATTATGATACTATTATCCATAGCTGTTTTTACTGTATTGCAAGTTAAATGGGATCCATGGCAATCAAATAACAAAATTACTGGCTTTTTTAACTTCGACACATATGGAACAAATGTGTTGCTAAACCAATTTTCAAAGATCGTATCACTCATCCAGCCGCTTAGGGAACTAGCATATCCTGTATTATCTGGCCCATTTTGACACTAAATACTATATAGATGCATACCTTTATAGACAACTAATGGTGGTAAGTAATTCCCAGAAGCAGAACCACAAAAAAGTACGGTGTACATTGTTTTCACAGTTTGGAGTTAGAAGGTCTTTTGACGATTTCTTAAAAAACATTACATGCTTGTTTGGATCAGTCGTGCAGCCTGTTTCATCACAATTAAAGATTCTTTGGTCTGAATTCTCAATCGTCAAGAACCCGTTATTGTTTAAAACGTCGTAATACATTTTAAAAAATGATTATAAGGTTTCTTCATTGAGGCTTTCTGCCCGAGCTTTAATGAGCACTTTAGGCTTTCGTAGCCTTACACGGTCGCCCGTTTAAGCTTATGAACCAGTCTTTTCCAGGCAGTTTTTCTTTGAATCTGGTCTCTTTTTTACTACTGTCTAAGTAAGTTTTAACCATTGATTTAATCTCATCTGGTCATGCTAGGGATGAACACTTTTCAAGTGCTACCACAATCACAGGGCGGTCCACTTCACCCCACTTAGTTCGTTTTAAAAAAAATCTTGTTTAATGATAATTTTTTTAAAAAAAGTTTCGTTACACTAATATAGCCCTCTTACTTTAAAAATATGATAGACTTTATTGCTCAAGTGTTTTAAATAATGTACAGCAAAAAGTTTTGCGGTGTACCTGAAAAGTACATACCCGAATGTTCACACTTCCTTCCTCTTCATAGAATACAGGGAAAAGAATCTGCAACTTTTAATTACCATGTGATTACCATAATGGATGATGCAATAAAATATGGTAGCCCCAAGCTGTGGTCAAACCACAGTTAGGAGAAAATAAAGGAAAATTACAAGTGGACCATTTCTCCCCACCGGTCCACTTCACCCCACCCTACCCTACTATTCAACAGAAATCAAACATTTTTTTGAAAGAATAATATTTAATTTACCTGTTTCCGAAAAAAAAAAAAAAAATCCGAAAAATGGTAACAGTTTGACATGTTGAGCAAAATATACTTGAAACAAAAACTTGAAAACATATCATTAGGTTAACTGTTGTAAGCGACAATGGTAATTTAAGTTTTCTGTGGTAATTGTAATAGTGTGCTGATAAATCAAGTTATTGTTACATTTGAAAACAACACTTAACTCCTAAGATAAATGTTTGATTATACACTTTGGTTTAAAAAAATGACTATCGCTGTAAATTATTCTTTTTTTTAACGTCTTGAGTCTTAGCTCAAAACATTTGATTTTCAGTGCTGTTGCCTGAGAAAAATTTCTTAAAAATTAAAATTCCCTTTTGTATGTATAGTGGGGCTCTTTGAAAATTTATAAGTATGAAATAATTTTTGGATCACTGTGCAGAAAAATTAATTTTTTCAAAAAAAGATTATTACACTGAAGAGTTGGAATGAACAAAGTTTAGAATATATGTTTAATGTTATAGAAATGGAAGTGAATCTTTTTTAATATTGGAGTTAGTTATACTTTCTTAAAATTTCATCTAAAAAAAAAAGAATATTATTACTCTAAGCCTTTAACTGAAATTCCCAGAATATATTGGGATTTTGATGTAATAAAAATATCCCATTGCCAGAATATTTTGGGTTTCACATGCTTTCACTTTGATGGCAATTTTCAACTTTTAAATGATTTCTAATGGACTGGAACAATAATGAACCAATTTTATTGAATTCTCCATAAAATTTTGTTCCAGTAAAGTTAGGCTGTTCTGTCGATTTAGAACTGGCTTGGCCAGACAATTTCAAGAGATTGGGAGAAAATGCTGACAAAAAGCCTTTAACTACATTTTAGGTGAAATAACCTTAGAAGACATCAATGTTGATCTGAACTGGTAAGACGATGCCCATAGTAAATTTAATAGAGATGGAGCAGAGTCAGGTTTTACGGCTTTTTAGACTCCAAAAATGAGGAAAATTTATTAAATTTATAACTATTTGTTGACCCATGTTAAAAATGCAAATATGTTGAGAATGCTTTGTTACTATTAATACTACTTTTTTGTGGTCAATTCTTCCAAAAATTATTTATGATTTATTTATTTTTTAAGATTGGAAAGACAAAGGTATAGCATAAGCCCTCATTGAACTTTACACTTTAATATAATAGAAGCTATGATCAATAGTGTAAAGAGAGATTTTTTATCTAGATATAATATAGGTATTGTATGTTGTTAATTTTTGTCTGATTATTTTATTTAGCTCTGTGCAAGGCCAGGTAATTGGAATTGATCTTGGTACAACCAATTCATGTGTATCAGTAATGGAAGGTTCCACCCCTCGTGTTATTGAGAATGCTGAGGGTTCACGTACAACCCCATCCGTTATTGCGTTCCTACCTGATGGAGAAAGACTAGTTGGAGCTCCAGCTAAGAGACAGGTATTTCCACATTTTACATGTCAAATTTTTAAGTCTTGCAAATTTTGACCCTTTAACCTCCTATCTGTTGTTTCCTGTTTTTTACTTTAACCCTAGGCTAGATAAACTTTGTCTCAATTAAATTAGGGTGGCTATTTATTTATCTTTATTTATCAATGAAATTTGATGAAAGTATGAAAAATATTTTAAACATGGGTTAGGTTTGATAAAATTTCCGAAGATTTAACAAAGTTTAATAGGGTTTCCTATAATTTAGTTAACCTCATAAAACAAATATTTAAATGATTAAAATCAATGCAAATTTTTAAAACATGGATAAATTTGGAATATGTTTTATGATTTGATGGAGAATAACCTAAAAGATAATTAGTCCCTGGGATTAATTGGTGCCATATGGGTATCAAATGGGCGACATTAAGTGTTATACATTTTTGGAAAGCTTATCATATTGACTTTCCAAAAATCTATGATGGAGGGTCTGAAAGTGTCTGGTAAGATTTATTTACTTTGAAAATACTAATTGTTTAATAATTGTTTTGGTTTTATATATTGGAAATAATATATGTAGCAATACAAAGTGAAACACTTGTTCATTTGTTTGATCTTATAGCATGTTCTTGCTGTTTTACGCTGGTTTTCTTTGCTGAGTAGACATCTTACACACATTTTTTAAGTTTTAATTTATGTTTTGTAGTTTGCCGTGTTATATGCTGACAATATGAGCGTTTTGAAAATAAAAATTTTAAAATAAAGATTTAATGCAATATAAGTGATTTTTAAACATTTAGCTCTCAGAAGGCATGCCACTTTAAACGTGAATGTTTGCTAAGTCAGTTGTTATTAATAGCAATTTAAAATGGTTATTTATGATAGCAAATGGAACTTAATTAAAAATAAGATTAAACTGTTATCTTTTATTATATCAGTTGGTCTTTTAGGTAGGTTTTAAACACCTGGACTGTAGTTATATAAACATTATACATCAGCTGTTGTCTGCAGGTTTTTAAAATTGTATTGTTCTATTGTTTTTCACTGCCTAAACTTTTGTTTAAAATTACTTATTATTTCTCAGAAGTATGATTAGCTCTCATCCTCAGGTTTTAAAAATGTTATTGTTGTTCTATTGTTTTTCATTCCTTTGCCTCTGCCTGTATAAACATTCAAACCTTAAAGGTAAGAATGTTTTTACAAGCACCTGCATAAATAACGATTTTAAGTGCGCAAAATCATTCTCCTCTGTTTAAATAAATTTTAATTTGACTGTCTAACATTTATACAATTAAGTTACATTTAAAATTCAGAAAAAGGTGATGAGCCTATTCTGAGAAATTTACAAACAAATAGAAATGCATAGTTAATTCTGTAAAAGACATCGATAAGTGTGTGTATATTATATCAATAAATTAACAATTTTGGAACAAAGACAATATTCCAAGCCTAGCCAAGTTTTGTGAGATGTGCAAGCTCGATCGACCCATCTTTCCCAGCGAACATTTAGATTTTGCAAAAAAGGAAATACTTTATAAAATCAAAATATATAGCCGCCCAATATTAAAAATTTAGAAGCAGGTGCTTAGCAACCAAGCTGTTTTTTTGGGAGACAAAAGCATTAGTAATAAATTTTTTTTCCTTTATTTTATTAATAGATAAATAGATAGACAGATAAAACTTAAAAATAAACTTTAACGAGTGTTAAGAAAAAAAAGGGAAAAACTACCAGCGTAAAACTGTTTTTGCCAAGCTATGTGTAGCCTCAGCATATATCTTTTGCTGAGGTGCTTCTCCCTACTTGCGAGGGATGAAATTGAATAAATGTGGTGTAGTTAGTGAAATATGAATGCAAATTTCCATTAGATTTAAAAAAATAAAATAACATTTGGGATTTTTGTCGAACTCATATGTTTAATAGATTTCAGCTTCTGCCAGACATCATGTCCACAAGGTTTTAAATAGTTATTTGCAGCCCTGTATAATGCAGAGATGCAGTGAGTATCATAAAGTTTATGACGGTTTCTAATTTAGGCTGTGACCAATTCTGAAAACACACTTTATGCAACAAAAAGATACATTGGTCGAAGATTTGATGATGCAGAAGTGCAAAAAGATTTGTGAGTTAATTTTTTTTCTAGATTTTGTGTGTTCCATATTGTGTAATTATAAACAACTAATTGTTATTTCTGATGATGGGAAGTTCACTAGTCAGAAATATAACAATATAAATAAACAGGGCTGCAATTAAGCATCAGTCACTGTCCGATAGGATTAGTGGCTTGTCCATTTCAACTTTTTTTTTTTCTCAGACATCGTGTCTGGGAGAAATAAAGATGAGAGGACACATTTAAAACAAATGATACCAATGATAAAATTCAAGACTAAAATTTAACTCTTCCTCCCATTTAATAAAATAATATTAACATAAGATGGCATGTAGATCGGGATTTACTTTAACCAAAATGCATGAAAATGTTTTGTTGGGGAAAAAAATAGTAGGATTTTTTAAAAGTTTGTTTACATTAACTCGATCAATTGTTGGCCGCTTAAATACGCATTGATATGCAATTAAAAGTAAACTTTGTTCTCGGACATAATTTTTTTTTTTAATAATTGAACCAACAGAGGATATCAATGGAAAAAATATTGATGATAATAAAGATACAAAAAAAAAACATAAACTTACATAATGAATTTGACATAGTTTATATATTCTCACATTATTCCATTTATGAAAAACATAACTGCTAACCTATATTTCACAAAAATCACTTTGTGTATAGTTTTATCCAAGGCACTCTGGTTTAGAAAGATAAAAAGAATATTTTACAAAAGAATGATACTTTTTTTTTTTTTTTTTTTTTTTTTTTTTTTTTTTATTTATATATATATATAAAATTAATTAATTATTATACAACAGATAGATTTCCACTTGCCAGATTTTTCTTTCATCAAAGCCAGCTGCCTGGAGTGGTTCCTGAAAATGCTCGGTGAGATTGGATATTGTATCATTTTCATATTCTGTTAGTCCAAAATTTAGGATCAAAGCACTTTATATCGCTGAAAATTTTTCACTAATTAAAGGAATACATACCTTTGCAGCCGTTTCTTTTCTTTCTTTTTTAAAGCACTTAATAGCGTTATATTCAATGTTGGTCATGTCATCCATTTATACATCTATGTATTCGCGATTCTGAATACTTTTTAACTTATGACCAGCCTTAGGATATGATGCAACAATGGTTATCAAATCATCATCAGCGATGCAAAATTTCCTGAGATGGGAATCAGTTCCATCATCCATATTTTCATAAATTAACTCTTCAAAAGTTCCAATGGTTAAGTCAACAGCAGGTTTAAATTCGTAAGCCATAAGCATATTTTAAAAACTAATTGCAGAGTGGAAAGTTCCTCTAGGAAATCAAGATAAGCAGCAACTTTGTAGAGAAATCCATAATTCTGAAGTTTACGGATCCAGCTGATAAAACTTTTAAATCCCTGCTTTTAGATTAAATTCTAATAAACTTATAAACATTATTTCTTACACAACACATCTTATAGAATTAAATAAACCAAACTTTATTATTACAAAATATTGATTTCTTTTTTTTTTTTTTTTTTTTTTTTTTTTTTTTTTTTTTTTTTTTTTTTTTTTTTTTTTTTTTTTTTTTTTTTTTTTTCTTTTTTTTTTTTTTTCTTTTTTTTTTAAATTACTTCTATATGCTAAATATCTCTGATGCTTTACAGTATCATGATTCTGTCATGTTTCAAATTATTAAGATGAATAGGCATCCTGTGTAACATTAATCTCTTTATTTTTTAATTTTTGAAGTTTGTTATTATGTTTTAATTGGACTTATGGCCCGTCGGAGTCCTTTTAAGTTTTCATAATTTTTGTGATTATAACTATTTTTTTTGAACAAATGAGTTTAAAATTAAAGGAAGTTAGAAGACATCTTTTGACTTAAAAGGCCATCTGTCTAGAACTCGTTTTACAAAATATATGTCAGATTATATTATATAATTAAGCTTCCTTATTTCTGTAAAGATACTTTTTTATTTATCATTGAGTATTTTTAAGTCATATTGAAATGTTGTGGCTTTGTCACAACCACCTGAAAGAAAACAAAATTAACTCAGGGCAGTATTGCATGATGTTTTGATATTGTTATACAGCTATGGGGCTCAAATTCTGACTTAATTTTGTTTACATATACACAAGATTTGTATATTAAGAAATTTAATAATAAAATTATTCTTCACAATCTAAAGTGCTATAAAAACAGTCACTAAAACAGGTATCCCAAAGTATTGTTTGGATTCTGCCCTGAAATTTAACTTTCAATGGCAGTATCGTTCCTTTTTCCTCATCTTTGGCAAGTATTTTGGCATATGTCTCTAAGACATGTTCAATTTTGTCCCCTGTTGGTAATTAATCGGGTTGCCGCTCTTTAAGAAGTGTGGCAAATATCGAGGAACTGAAAAGCAACAAAAGGTCATTGACAAAGAATGTGTTTAAGTCAAACTTTTTGCAGAGGAAGTGTCTCAGATCAAAGTGAGTCCTCCAACTATGAAGATAAAGGAAAACGCATTTGATTTTATCTTTAAAATTCTGCATTATTTTTGAGGTTTGGGTCCATTATGCCTCATGCTAAATTCTCAATGCTTTTAAGCTCACCCTGATAAAGGCTCATCTGAAGAGAATATGTGCTCATCAAAAAAAAGGTACTTAGACCAAGTAAAAGGCCTGTGGTATTTTTTTTTTCTTTTAACTTTTAGATAAATATGAAATTTTTAAATTTTCCGTTGTTTTTCAAATAATTTTTTTCATCTAAAATTTATGATTAAGTTATATTAAGTTGTAGATAAGTTATATTTAATCTTAGTTGACATTTGGTAATATTAATTGTATAAAAAGGGTATTTTGGGTAAAAATTTTCCTAATACTCTAAATTTCCAAAGCTCCAGTCGATATTTACTTTTTTGAAGATTTTTCAGCCCACTTATACAGTTTTTCTCTATCTTATATTATTTTATTTTTATTTTTTTAGAAAGAATGTACCTTATAAGTTGGTGAAAGCTTCAAATGGTGACGTTTGGTTTGAAGCTCATGGCAAAAATTATTCCCCGAGCCAGACTGGAGCCTTTATTCTCACTAAAATGAAAGAGACAGCTGGTAAATAAATAGTTCTTTATGACACTAGAACCATTTGATTAATAATACTTACAAAGTTACCTTCACAAATACAAATTTTAGTAAAAGAAAATGTTTATCTCTATTTCTACATTGTCATCACTACAGATTTTCAAGTAACTGTTGATCGACATTGAAGGTAAACGTAGAAACTAAAATTCATGGTTGAACAAGATAAATATCCAATTTCTTTTCTTTTTTGCACCCATGCCTGGGTTTTTAAATGGCTTTTTAAATAAAAGAAAAAATAGACTTCACTATTTTAAACCAAATAAAATTTCTGCACATTAAGCATTTCCAAATAAAAAAAATTTTGTTTTGTAATAAAAAATAATAAATGTCAATTTAGAGAGCTATCTTGGAACTGCAGTTAAGAATGCTGTTGTTACAGTCCCAGCATATTTCAATGATTCGCAGCGACAGGTAAGCTAGATGTTATATAAACAATGGAAAACTGACATTAACAAAAATATCGTATTGCTCAAAAAGCTGGCAGAAAATTATTCTAAAAAAAAAAAATTAATTCTTTTCTCTTTTTTTAATGGCTTTTATTATTTCTTAAGTAGACAGCTTATTTCCCAAAATTATACTGTTATAAATAAATTCAAATAGCTAAATTTCGTTCCCTTAAAATTATATTTGATAAAAATTAGAGATTTCTGTTAATCTTTAGGCAACAAAAGATGCTGGTCAGATTTCAGGCTTGAATGTTCTCCGAGTTATTAACGAACCAACAGCTGCGGCTCTTGCATTTGGCATGGAAAGAAATGATGATAAAATGTATGAATAAGTTAAGAATTTTAGATTATTTTTTTTTAAGCTAACTTAATTTGAGGGAGGGGATCTCATATATATATATATGCCTTTTTTTGTAATTTATTTATATTTTGTCTAAACATATGTAAACAATTACTTATCTGCAAAAAGGTTTCAAAAAAGTTATCTACGTATCATCCTTCGATATTTTTGCCAATATCAGCATCATATAGTTTCCAGATAATGAGAATTTAGAGTGCAGTTTACGCAGCTCTAAGAAATCTTGTAGCATGATGTGAGGTTAGCGAATTGTCTGATTTCAACCCTTGCAAGATTTAAGCATTGCTTTTCGAGTATTTTTTCTTTCATAAAGATTGATAAAAGTTCAAATCAGTAAGAAAGCCTGTGTGTTCATGCATTTTAAAGGCTTCAGCTGTAACTGATAATTTTCAGTTAAGCTTTTTTGAGAAAAAAAACTACAATCTTTTATAAAAAGAGCTTACTTTACTAATTTATATAATCAGAAATTAAGCACTAAATATTTATGGCTGTCAAAGGTTTCACACTACAAAAATATAGCTGTTATTTGTCTAAGGTTTGTAAGTCCCAAGAAATACGTTTCTAAAGTTACTTAGTTGTTTATGAAGATAGGGTGACGTACAGCTGCTTAAATAAGATCTGGATTGAATTATTTTTTTATCATTTGTGAACAGAAAAATTTTTTTTTACTGTCAATATTTTATAATTTCAATTATTGAGATAACTACTGAAAACTTTTAATTTTGAATATCATCAATGCTGTAGCATTTTATGCCATTCTAATCAAGGTATTACATATGTATTGTAATGTAATGCTTGTGTATCTTAAATACGTCAATAATGTAAGTTTTTTTCAAGTAATGTGCACTTGGTTTTTTTAAATTCAGATCTAAATTCTATTTATGAAAGGAAAATTGGTTTCTATGTTGATTTATAAGGACTTTAAATAGAGTATATGATGCAATGTTTGTGGTTTTAAAGTTAGTTATGAAATATGATTTATTTAGCATTGCCGTTTATGATTTGGGCGGTGGTACATTTGATGTATCTCTTCTCGAAATTCATAAAGGTGTTTTTGAAGTAAAGTCTACAAACGGTGATACCTACCTTGGAGGAGAAGATTTTGATATGGCTCTTTTGGAATATCTTTGTCAAGAATTTAAAAGAGATGTAACTTTTTATTTTTCTCTCTATGGACAAATTTTTTTAAAGGTACTCTGGCAAGTTGGTCTCAGATAAAAGTTTATTTTAAGCATTAACTTCTCTGGTGAAAAATTATCTGACTTAAAGATTATGCAGTAAAACATAACTTTTAGGCTTCGTTAAGAAATTAAAGTGATCCCGAGATGAGATTTGTTTTCTTGTACTTAAAATTCTTTCTGTAAGGCTCAAAAATTTGTTGCGGCCTTCTCTTTATTCTTAATTCTTGTAGCATAAAAATCGGAACTTATCAAACCATCACTTTGTTACCTCTGGGTTAATAGAAAAAGACAAAGCACATAAGAAATTTGTATTTCATCGTAATGCCAAAGTATGGCTTTTAAAAACCGAAATATACTATTCCTATAGTAGAACAAATAGAATCAACTATAAGATCACTATTCACAACTAAGTTATTAGAGGTTCAGGAGAACCCTGATATTTATTTTTTGATGTGCGTCAAAAAAAAAACATTTCAAGCCAAACTCAGTTAGTAAAGTTTTTATCCATTGTTTAATGTCAATGTATTTTAAAATAGCTTTTAATGGGTCATTATCATTTCAATTTTAAATGATTTCAACATTAAGAACTTGAAGCATTTTAGCCAACTCTCATTTTGTTTCTTCCAATATATTAGTTACCTCTTCTAATGATTATTTTGATGCAAAAATTATTCTTTTAGCTTAAAATATTCTTCTTTTATCTGAATCCTATTTGTGTAAACCAATTCAGTATTAGCAGATTATCATCAGAAAGCTTTTGAATACCATATTTCATTTTGTTGTATTTCAATTTGTTTGTTTGCCAGTTAGAAGTTTTTTTTCCTCATAAAACGTATTTAAGCCACACCACATATATTTAAATATATTTAATATATTGTTTGCCAAACCCAACAGAGTATATGAAATCATCTATGTACGCTTGTCCAGTCATTTGTTTTTAAAAACTGTCTTAATTTATTTAGTTTTCGTTTTTTGGTATTGAGCCCTAATATTTTAATCATAGCCATTTTAGGCCTAAAATCAGCAATTCTCGAAATCTGTTTACTGTTTTTTAGAAGTTTGCATGAAGTTAAAGGGCCATAGAGAGTACCTTTGACTTAAGCCAACATATGCTTGTAATGTATCAAATTTGGTAGGAAAATTACAGATTTTGGTGCAGATATATATTATTTTTGATCACTTTTCCATTTTGTGATTTTTGTGAATGCCTTATTGGGCCCTAATGATTTTATAGTATCTTTTTGATTAGAATTGCAGAATTATAGATAGTAAAAAAAAAAAATTTACGAAAAAAGAACCTTCTTTGTGTTCCAATTTAGTATATGTATATAGTATTATTTCTGAGAGAAAAATGCTTTAAATTCAAGAAAATTGATAAGATCTGTTATGATATTCTGGAGTCATGAGATGCTCTGGTTTTTTTTTAATGTGATTGTTTTAATTACAAAAAGGGTATAAAATATTGTCAGTCATACAAATTCATCATTTTTAGCAAGGATTAATATCGGTTTTGCAGGCTTATGCTTGTGTTTATAATTTTATGTTCAAAGTTATATTGACTAAAGGATTTTTTATTTAGACTGGTATTGACATCAAGAAGGATAATATGGCACTTCAGCGTTTACGGGAAGCTGCAGAGAAAGCTAAATGTGAATTATCGTCAGCTCAGCAAACAGACATCAATCTTCCCTACTTGACGATGGATGCTAGTGGTCCGAAACATATGAATTTAAAATTAACTCGTGCAAAATTTGAACAGCTTGTTAATAATTTGATTCAACGAACTGTAGAGCCATGTAAGAAAGCTATCAAAGATGCAGGGGTTAGTCGTGGAGAAATTGGGGAAGTTCTTTTAGTTGGTGGAATGAGTAGAATGCCTAAGGTTAGATTTAGATTGTGTTCATCTTTAATAATTAAGTTGTATTATCATGAGAAAGCATGTTTTGTTTTTTGTAAAAAGTTGTTATTATAGAACTGGACTGAAATATGCCCAAATTTCTGGCCTACAAACAGTTGAAATTTTCTTGAATTACTTTTATTACTTTTTTTACTTCCTTTTTTTTATTATTATTATC
>JAUZNK010071363.1:0-27399 GCA_035046665.1 Euphysa ruthae
AGTTTACAGAAATAAAAAAAAAAACATGAAACAGACTCAAATCCAAATAAGCATAGAAATTCAACGACTTACACGATGCATTACTTTGTTGTAGGAGCAAGCTTCGAATGTCTGGGAATCCAAGTACAAAAAGGCTGCAGTAGAATTGGAAGACGCCGAAGAAAGAGCAGAAGCAGCTGAAACAGCCCTTCAAAAGGCACGCCAGAGAGCTAGAGCAGCTGGAGGTACCACTGCTAGCAGTACTCGACAGGTAAACCATTCTTTTTTAATAATTTTAATTTATACGATATTAATGGTAATTTTAGACAACAATTAATACCTTAATACCTTCAAAGCATTTTAATTAGCTTTATGTTGTGTCGACATAGGGCTCTATCACTGTTTCTTTATATTACCAATCCACTTAATAGGTTGGAGTAATCCCGCACGTTCGACTTTGGTTGGAGTTTCCTTTTTGAAGCTAGACTGGCTTTCTTTCATGATAAAAGCTGAAAAGTAATCTAAATTTTTAAAACTACATCTTAATCAACCACGACACAGTATGCTCTAAGGCAAAACTATGAGTTCTTAACAGAAAATACCAATAGTTTGAGCCCACAACTCAGCTATGTTAAAGTTTTGAGATATTTATTCAAAAAATTTAAGATGATGCATGTCCAAATAAAAAAGTTTCTTCCAAAAAATAGCCACAGTGATTTCTGAACAAGGATTTGCAAATATACGCAAGACCCTCCATTATTTCAAAGTGTTAGCTCTTTAAGCGCTGTTGAAAATTAAGAATCGAAAAGTGTGAAAGTAAGGCGTTTGGCTTAATTTAAACAAACTAGAATTAACGGAAAATGCTGTAGATTGGTTAGAAACCAATTGCTTATAGAAACTTAAAGCCTAACTGAAAATACATGACAAGCTAGATGTTTGTTTTTTACCTTAATGATTAAATTTATTATTTTTTTTTTTAGCCTTCACGACTTGCATCAAGAGCACGATCCCGACAGGCCGACGATTAGTCGCACAAACAAACAACAGAACAACATAAAAGCTGGAACCAATAAAACAGAACTTTTTTTTTTAATTATATATTATTTTTTACATTATTTTCACATATGTACATATAAACTTCTTAACTATTTTACTTTGCGCTTGTTAATTTAGATAGCAAAAAACATTGTAACCAGTCATCGACTTTGAATAAAAGACTATTTCTTTGATTGGCGTTTGGTTTTGACTTTTCTAAAAATTTTTCTTGAAAAAGATTTTCCTTAAAGGAGGAGAGACATTTATTTGTTTATTTTAAAAGTATCGCTAAAATAAAAAATTTCTTTCTAAATTCTACCTTTCTTATATATGGGATTAGTAATTAAAAAGTTTTGTATTAGCAAACTGAGCCCATGTAACGTACAATATCAATAAAATTTTTAACAACGTTAGTGGTATTACGCTTTATAGAACATGTAGCATGGGCACTAGCGCTCTCCATTATAAAGGTTCAGTAATTTTTGAACGGTGAGATAGACATAGAACATTATATTAAACAACTTTAGGCGTTGTTCTTCTCCCGAGATGACAGAGAAAAAAGAAAAATTTTATTAAGGTGTTTTACAATTTTAGAAAACTTCTGAAACTTCCAAATAGTCTTTTCTTGGACTAAGTCATTAATGAACTTTCCCAAGCTACGAATATGTCGAAAAAAGTTACAATGACATCAAATTTTTTTAAAGATTTCATATCACTCAAAATCATGAAGAAAGTTTTTCTATCTTTAGTTTCAAAATCTTTCATTCAAGCCCTGTCTTACGCGGAAATCCATGCATGTTTCCTAGATTAAAGACGAGGAACCATCAAGCTCTCCCACAATTCAACAAGTAAATTTTACTGCGCAATTTCTGAAGGAATGTTCTCTTTCAATTCAAGATGAAAAGCGTGTCTGGCTATTTGACATTGCATATTTGGCGTTACATTAATGACATAGTAAACCCGGCTTTGCATAAATTTTTTAGTATAGTTAACTTAGCAAAACTGGTTTAGCACAGCTGGCTTAGTATCGCTTGCTTAGTAAGCATTAGTATACTAAAATTAAAAGACTTGCTTGGCACAGTTCGTGCTTGGAAAATCAGGATTTCTTAACTTAGCTGGCTGGTTTAACATAGCAAATCTATTGAGCATATTTAATTTATTTAGTACAAATAACTAGCTTATCATAGCAGGGCTTGCTTAGAATTACATAGAAAGCTTGTTTAATCTAGCTCGAATGCATAGCGTCGCTGACCTGCCAATATTAACTGACTATATTAGCAAAACTATTTTGCTTCTTAGAGCTGTTTTACATAATATTTGCATAGCTTGGTATAATTGGTTTATTGAGTTTAACATGTTTGCTTTTAATTTAGCTTAACATAACAAGCCTACTTGATATATATATTTTTTGATTTGCTAACCATAGCTGATCCAGTTAATATTTCTGACTTGCTTATCAAAGCTGGTTTGCTGGATGTTTATTGGATTTTATCTTAGTTAGCTTCTTTAGTAAAGCTGTACTACTTAGCACAACTTTCTTATTTAGCTTAAATCAGTCCTTTCATACACCTCTCTTGCTAATCAAAGCTGTCTTACTTAGTACATCAGATATGATTAAAATAGACGATTTACTTAATATGAGTGATGGTGTATTTAATATATTTAATTTGCTTAAAATTAGCCAATTGCTTATGATAGCAATTTTACTAAGCAAAGCTAACATATTTTTCATGCTTAACATAGCTAATTGCTTATTACAGTCGACTTACTTACTTAGTGCACCAAAATTAATTAGCTGATTTCCTTAACATAATTGACTATCAGCAATAGCTGAATTTCTGAATAAAGTTTCATAGTTTAATGTAGTCGAATTTTTTTTAGCACAGGTAACTCGCTATCAATGCATAGCCGGCTTCCGTAGTATCTCTGTTTTGCTAAATAAAGCTGAATTTCTTAGTATATCAGCCATAGTTAACAGGTATGCCTAGAATAGCTTATTTGCTTATAATAGCTGATTTACTTTAACATACTTGATTTGATTAGTATAGATGACTTGGTTAGCACAGCTGATTTGCTTATAATAGTTAATTTGTTAAGTATCGATCACTTGGCTAGCATAGCTGGTTTGCTTATAAAAGTTGTTTGCTAAGTACCGATAACTTGGCTAGCACAGTTGATTTGCTTATAAGAGCAGATTTTTTAGTATAGAAGACTTGGTTACCACAGAAAAATAAGAGTTTAACTTATTCAGATGCCTTTACTATCGAGAATGTATTCAAAAGTGAAACAGATGGTTGCAAGGAGAGTAAGGAGGAAAGAGAATAAATCATATCAGTAGGGGAATTATGATTTACGACCACAAAAATTTTCCAGGTGAAATAGTAAAGGTTTATGAAGAACGCGAGGTTACAGCGATACATGAAAGTGATAATTTTGTAAATAGCTTCGAAAGAGCACAAAATTTTCTAGGATCAGAAAAAAATATGTTACACTCACCTTAAGTTGCAGGGTGCTGAAGATCTTTGAAACACTTTTTGGTATGGAAGATATTGTCTCTATGCGTATTAAAATAAATATTCTAATATCATCATATACTTTCAGAAAATATGTCCTGTTTTGTTAATAAAATCATATGTTTACGTCCATCAAAGGAATTTTGTACGATTTTGTAGGAATTTTGAAAAATAGGGCAAATTTGAAGTTTTAAGAAATCCAAGTTGAGCACATTAAAGTGTTCTGTAATGTGTATTTCTAAAAAAGGTACATTTATTCTCACAAGCGTCAGACTTAGACGTTTCTAAGTTTATGTGAAATTCCCAGTTTTTTTTTTTTTTTTTTTTTTTTTGTTTTTGTGAATACGTCACAGTACTTCCGGTCTGATTATGTTAACATATGGATATATTTTTTAATTTTTCTTTTTTGCCAGTTATATCTGGTCAATGCTCTTTAATAAGTTTCCAACCTCATTTCCAACACCGCCTGGTATTTAGGTTTAAACCAATCAATAAAAATCTGATTAAAAACTGCTCAAAATAAGTGTATCCGTTTCTTGACTTAAACAATAGATTCCATATCGGCACTGATCAGTTTAAGGAAATTGATTGGCTTCCTGTTGATATGAGAGCTAATCAGCGCGTAGCTGCTCATTCTTTTGAATTCTGCATCAACCCTAACTTTAACTACATGTCTGAAATATTGTGAGACCCCTTTAATTTCATTGAGAAACGGTAATTTGAAATTTTATGTTCCTCTACGTAGAAAAACTATGGACAAGAATTATCAGTCATGGAAAAGTGCCTCGATTTGGAACTCGCTTTGAAATGAGTGGTTTAATTATTTTTTCTTTTTTTTTTCTTTCATCTGAATTTTTCATGAAAGAATCTTTTTTTAAACAAGTAAAAATTTTGTTGAAATTTAACTCTTTATCCTGCTAATTTTACGACATATTTTTAAAGCAAATAGTGAAACATGAATCACATTACAATATTTTAAATGACTTAGCAGGGTGCGTCAACTTCTTACCCGAAGCTGCTATATTTATTTGTAATTCAAATTTAATAAGTGTTTTTTCATAAATGTTAGACTATTTCTCTTCTTTTGGTAGACTATTCCTAGTCTTTTGGTTTAACATATATTATGCAAGTCTCGAACAATTTTGAGTTGAACTCAAACGACTGAAAACAGTCTCCATAAATATTTATTTGATATACCCAAGCCTACAACACACGGGTCAAAAAATAATTGTTTTTGACTTAGTTGTTAATTACTGTAATATTTTGCAGATTGGCCTTCAATAATGGCTATTGTTCAAAAATTATTTATTGTCTGTATTCTTCAAATTGTACACTGTCACAGAATATTATGATCATATGTAATAAGGTGTTATATACCAAGTTATATATCAGTAAATATATGTAAATATACCAAAAAATTTTAGCTTTTAAAGGGGAAAGACAAGTTGCAATGGTATTGTTTTTGCTTTTCGTCACCACTATTTGTTGTTATGTTTTCGCTTATTTTTAAAGAAAATTCAACTTATAAACAAAATCTATTAATTTACATTGTGTTTTGAGCTTTTTTTTTTTTTTTTTTTTATTTTGAAAGAGAGTATATACATTTAATATAGCAACATTCCCATTTTTGGTTAAAACATTTTTTATTGGGATATTTAAATTAGGCGAGCTCGTGATCTTGATAAACATTTAAGAATATAGTAAGGCGTATTTTTGTAGCTAGTTAAGTTTTTGTTTTAACACTGTTTTGCTAGCTTTTCTGTTAAAATATTTGTCTTTTTTATATAGTAAAGTAACCTTTTGGGATATGTAATAAACCTGTACCTAAAACCCACAATGCCATTCAATATGACTTATGTGATATATGAATCCATATCAAATTTAATCGAATTGATAAAATAACTTATGAACTAAAATTGCCAGTTGGTATTGTTTAAAATGTTCTAAAAGTCTTCTGCCATTCTCCTCCATTTATGATCTTGAACTATCTATACACACTTCATGGAAAATCATTAACACTTAACCTATAGTCAGGATAAGTTTGTTATGATTTCGGCTCCCGTGTGCACATAAGTGTTAGAAGCAATTTTATGTTTGGAATATAATCTTAGATGAAAAAAAAATATGGTGACAAAAGGGACCGGGTGGGTTCAAACATGACGTCATAGGTTTCCATAGCAACAAAAATCAAAGTTGGAATTTGATGACATTTCATAGCTCATTCAAAAGATATTTTTAAGGGGAACAAAACGTATGAAAATACTACATACTCAAAGTTAGAATATCTCTAGCTATAGGGGTTTAATCCAGGTGGATGGTAAAAACTTTTATTACATAAAAAATGACTTTTAAACTAAAATAGTAAATTTATCCAATGAAATAAGTCACATGTAAAACATTAAAATATAAGTGACATTTAATAACCTTTAAGACAGGGATTATTAAAAAATAATCTTATGAATTAAAAAAAAAACACGTTTTTTGACAAAAAAAGTTACTCTCATTGCGGTAAGATTTTGGGGGAAACATCACCGATTTCCAGTTTTCACTAACCTCACCCATTCTCTTAGCGTGAAAATGGTGCAAAGTTTTATTTCTAGCTATGTTTAGTTAGACATGTTTAGTAGATCCCCTAACTAATATATTTTAAATTTTGCAGACCCCGCTAACTATTCCACCTCCACAATTAGGGAGTACAAAAACAAGCTTACATACAAATAAAAAAGTATTCTATACTTTATCCAAATCTTGATTAATATTGAATATATATCTATTAAATATAATTTAATATTGTTCTTGATGAAGCAGCTTGTGAAATGAAAAAAAAAAGTTGTTTTATCTAACAAATTAAAGTATATATAATATATAATCTGAAATGTGTTTTTAAACTATACTTTTTAGCTAATAGATAATTCGAAATCAATAATGACGTTGATGCGAATGACGAAGTACCCGCAAAGAAAAAACCTACTTCTAATGCGATATGTATCATTTGTTTTAACTCTGCACGTAACAAAAAGGTAATTTTCTTCTTTTTTCTGTACTGTATGTATTGTGAACAAGCAAGATTACACTTCTATTACGAATAAGTGTACCTGCACCTGTTTTTAGAAAACCCAAACCGCCACCCTCCTTCCCCAGCACCCGCTTATTTATTTTCACTTTTTGTGGGAGCATTATGCAAAGGAATTTAGTTAATTAACAGATATTGGTGTTAAACAGATATTTGCGTGTAAACAGATATTTGTGTGTGTGCAGATATTTGTGTGTGAACAGATATTTGAGTGTAAACAAATATTGGTGTTAAACAGATATTTGAGTGTAAACACTGCCTGTTGAAATGCCCCACCCCTACCCACTCATCCGTTTATTCGAACCCCTCACCCAGCCACCCCTCAACCTCCACCACTTGTTTCATTTTGCCTTTGGGATCGAAAAGTAATTCATAAAATAATAGCAGAATAATAAGATCGCAGTTTTTGACAAGTTTTAATTGCTCTTATAAGTATAATATTTGTAAGTAAGTAAAGGAAATATCGTTACTTTTTTATGATATGACAATAATAAATTGTTTTTTTACCTTTGGATTGTTGTTGTTTTTAATTGAAAAAGAAAAGATACAGGAAGTATCATTTTTTGGAAGTAGTGATGTGTAACTTCTTTGTTGCTTTATTTAAGTCACTCAAAATCCTGTGCCTGAGTCAATCGTAAAACTTTTGGAAACTTTGGAGCTGGGGTCTGCCTACGGAGAAGAGCAGGTGATTTTGCAGGGTTAAAGTTGCGCCACCGGATGAGTGTTATAAATGGATAGCTAAAGGAAAGTGAAGACAAAACACAAACTCTGGATACCATATCCAGAGTTTGCTTCATAATTCACGTTACAAAAACAAAACAAGAACACCGTTCTCAGTTGGAATAGTACTTTTTATTTATAAATAGACGAGCGCCAAAAATGTTATACAAGCGTTTTCAAGCTTAGATTTGACAATAAACTATAATAAGCTTGTTTAATTGGTAACTAAAATAGCAAGCTCTGTTGTATTGGAGTCGAAAAACAGCAACAATGTCTGCGTACCGCAAAATATATTGATTGGTCAAAGAGTGCACTCTCAACGGGAAAAACGATTTCCATGGGACTGCAGCTGTGGTGTTTCAAAAATCATCTAACCAATCAAATAAAAAATCAGTTATTGAAAGAACAAAAAAAAAAAAAAAAACTCATTAAAGTCCAACAAAAACCTGTTTGAAATAACAGAAACGTGTTATAAAGTAAATGCGCCTAACGATTCCTACCCTAATTTTAAAGGAATAACTACTTGCGCAGATTTACAACTTTGTGAAACTATTGATAAAGGTTGGGCGCCATGTCAAGTCTTAAACAAGCATTACATTGACACGCTAACGACATGGCCTTCTTACAATTCTTTGCTCGTAAAATTGGGAGACAAAACTATTTGCCAAAGCTTGCCACTTTAACCGCGATCACCAACAGACTGATCAAACTTTTATTATACGTCACTTAGAATGGTTCAAGGGATAGACGTTAGCGTGGATGAAGGAAGCAAAACAATTTTCTTTAATTTGAACTATAAGATAAGTGCATGAAACTAAAAGTAAAGGAAGACATAATTGAAAAATTTGTACTTCAGCTAGGAGAACTTCATATAGTTTTCGCTATGTTCATAGGGAGGTATGCCAGGGATAGTGGCATTGATCAACTATTTACCGAAGTTGGTATTTACGGTCCAACTAGCCAAATTCCTGACAGTAAACATATGAAAAGAAGCAACAAAACATCAAAACGCACCTAGTTCTATCCAGCTTTTTATTAAATGAAGCGTTAGATGGAGATAGCAAAGCAAAGGTTGAAAAGACTGTTAAAGAATTTTGTAAAAGCAACTTTAAGGAATAATTTCAAGATCAGCATAGGATTGTCACAGAAAATGGTATCTTAGAAAGTGTTGACGCATTTTATGTTAAAACTGAAAAGTTATTTGCAACGACTTTATGACACTGTTTGAAAATTTTTTTACTATTCAGGCTTATTTATTCAGGCTTCTCGTTTATTGGAACTACATTTAACATCTCGAAGCAGTTTTTTTCAAGTACTTTTTTTGCGCACGTTCAATTGAACTACGTTAGATTAACGCCACGTTATCTTGCAAACATAAAGCTTAATTTAAAAACTTTTGACTATGATAAAATATTTTCTTGGAAACATTTCAATAAACAATTTTGGATTTCGCTTTACGGCGGTAGGCTTAGGCCACGGCATGGAACAAGAAAACAAGTCAATGAAAATACCCGGTGGTATTAAAGGTATCACTCAAAATCCGTCAGCTTTAAATCGTCACTGTTTTTAGCACCAATTCTTAGCTCCTTGTCGTCTGAATTTTGTGCTCACAATTACATTCTAAAAGAAAATAAAGATACACACTATCAACTTAACGCCAGTATTCGGTCGAGGATATGCGTTCAGAAATTGCTAAATGTAATGGAGACATTCGACGTAAGTTTCCAATTCAATGACAGTCTTTAACATCGTAACTAAAGCAGTTTTAAATGAATCTGCGACAATCGAACTATTAAACCATGAAGAAGAAGGACTAAAACTTTACGATGTTTTACAGAATACAACAGTGATTTCTCTATCTATTCAAGCATGAAAAATCGCAAAACAAACTTTCAAAGATCAAGGGAAAAAGTTCAAAGCAGTTTTAAACAATAAGAAAAACGGCCATGTTAATTGCTGCTCAAAAAATAGCTAAAATTGATTTGGAGTACTGTCTAGGCAACTTTGAACTGTCAGTCACACAAAAATCATCGTTTGGCTCGGACGCACAACCTTTACAGTCATTAGATAAAGCAATTGCACCTCATTGTAGATATTAATGAACGTTACGAGCAAAGTGAAACCAACCATTTTCAATCAAATGAATTAATCATAGTTGATGGTATGGCAGTTGTCAATCAGATGCACAAAGGGAAAGTCTGTTTAAATATTATTCTTGTTCAATACGTGGAGAGTGGGGAGGGTTTGTGGGAAATATTTTGAAATTTAATTAACAGGTGGAAGTTAGAATAAAGGGGGTGGTATGGAAATGCTTGGAATTTTTTCTTAGTTTTAGTAAAATATGTACAAAAAAATGTGAAGTTTATGCATTCAAAATTAATAAGCGGAGCGTTTGGAGTAAGCTCCAAGGGGTAGAAAAAAGTCAGAAAAATAACGCGGGTGGGTGTGGGGGTCGCTTATTTCAGACTCAAGAGTAGCACAGGTAATTGTGCTTTTTATCTCGCGGAAATTTGTTATTGACATTTTTAATTTTGTTCTTAGATAAATTTTCCTGTCGTAAACTGTAGGCTCTAATCCTCGTCTTTCTCGAAGTTATTTAAAATGTGTCCTACTCTTTTTTCCCAGCAAAATTTTTATTGTTGATCTCAATAGAAATTTACAAAAAATAAAAACATGCCGGTAGCCGGTAACAAAAATGCTACTTTATTACCGAGGAATAAATACCGGTGTATTTAATTAATCAAAATAAAACATTTACTATAATCTTAGGATTTGACAAAAACATTCATTGCATGTTTATTACATACTTCACGAGACTTTAAATAAATTCACTTAGTGTTTTGTCAGGTATATAAAAAACCTGGTTAAAGTCCAGAACACACATCTGGTAGCAAATTACGTAATGGAATTTCAAAAATAGAAAAAATGCCACTTAAACAATTTCTGTCGCATGTTGAAACAAAGCAGGGACTAACTGTTTACTTAGCTCTTTATGCGAAACAGGAACTTAATTATGAAGATTTTGTTGGCTTGCAAACCAAAAGAAACTCCCTAGTGATAGGTCAAACACTCCTACGACATGACCATGAAGAAGCAGATACCTTATTGGTTTTACACACAATAGATCCGTTGAATCGGACAGTAAACTCCGGGGTACCATTGTAAATTTCCTGAAAATGGGAGCAGTTTGTTTTCCGAAACGTAGCCGTAATATATTGTTTAAACTCATGACATGATATTTTTTTTTCCATTAAAAACAAATCACTCTCCAAAGTGTGGTGTTTGCCATCCTCTTATTCCATAAAAGCTATTTCTTGCGTGCTTGGCTCAATTATGATGTTTCTAATGATCTTTATTTCATCACAGGAGACATCTAGTTATTTGTTAGAAATTTACTCTGAAAATTTGAAACATTTTTTGTTAATATTCTGTGTGTTACAAAGCGCAACGTTTTCACCGAATTTGACCTTTTTTTGCCCGAAACAAAAATTCTTTAAATTATTTTTTGGATCATCTTTTTGTAAAAGATATTATAAAAGACATAAAAATACAAAAAATATAATTTTTGGTAATAGTGTAATGTTCACAGAGATTGTAAAGTTGACCCAGGAAAGTTTTTATATACTAGAAGATAATGAACTAATGGATCATAAATCAAGAGTCAGCAAATTTATGACAAAAAAATTTGAGAAATAAGCGTAAGGGTTTTGAAGCCAAAAATAATTAAAAAAGAAAAGAAAGGCCGTTCGTGGTGCTGGAGAATTTAGATTTACTTTTTACTTTATTTTTATTTTAGATTTACTTTTTACTTTAACTGGCTTATTTTTTAAATTATCATTTCCAAAACGCTGCGCGTCATAAGTTTTGAAATAAATTATTGATAAAAATCTCTGAAATTTTCAGACATATTTATGGCATAAACCAGGGTCTGCGAATAGGAAATTGCATTTAGAGATTTTCTTAAACAAAAAATCATTCTGAACTAAACATACTAACTTATTTAACTTAAATAATCATAATCTGCCTAAATCCTTAAATTATAGAATAGGTGGTCAAAAACTAATTCCATCTAACTCTAATAAATATCTTGGTGTTGTAATTGATGATAACCTTTCTTTTAAATCATATGTCAATGATCTCTCTTTGAGAGTGTGTCTGTCAAACGGAATATTAGCAAAAAAGAAATACTCGACTTCCAAAATAAGTCTACCTACAAAATAGAGCCATGAGAATTCTCCATTTTCAACCAAGACAGTCTCCTTGCAACATCCTAACAAGTAATGATATTACTTTCTTTAATTTAATTCAGTTTTCAAAATGCTAGCTTTGGCGACAACATTACTCCTTACTTCCCACTGTTTATGAAAGATATTTTACTAAGAAACAGGGTGCGGCCATATAAATTACCAATAACAACTTATCAGTACAGCTTAAACAAGTCATAACTGATGGTATCAACTCGATAGCATATCAGTGCATTTTATCATGGGACATGTAATTAATATGTGGTTAAAAATTGCAGTGGATTACTTTGATTGGTTTATTCCTAATAATGATAATTTATGTTAAAATATTCTTTGCAATGATTTTGTATGATAGAGCATATTGTGATCCCGAAAACAAAATCTGGATCGAATCAACTCGGGCCAACCCGTATTTTTATTAGAATATAAACAAACATGCTGGCAAATGGGGGACATTTAGAACATTTGCATGTATTGGAATTAAAAAAACGGGTAGAATATATTTCTTCACACATATTTTTCATATACTAAAATGAGTTTATACAGCATTAAAAAAATTCTCATGTGAGCAGGTATCATTTCAGATAAGATTAATGCATGAACCTTGAAAAAATCGACTTTAGGATAATAATAATAAAAAAGAGCATCAACGACAATTGTTATAACAATTATAATCCTTTGAAATTACTATTATGTATGTATATGAAACAAATTATATATAAATAAAAAGTATAGGACAAAGAGATGTGAAAAAAAAAACCGTTTTGAGAAAAAAGCTTTCTTGTCACAAAAAGGGTTTAATTTCTGATAAAGATTAAAGATTTGTTTTTCAGATAATTTTTACTATATGAATTGCCTTTTACCTAAGTTAATGTCCATGAGACAATATTTGTATTAATATTTTTCTAATTACTGTACCATGATTTTGACAAAGGATTAAAACATTTGCGTCTAAGCTATACACGGAAACAACGTTTAAATATCTCTTCAGAAAACTTAGATATACTTTACTGTAAATAAATTTCTCGATCTTATAAATTTCGATTATGATTTCAGCAAAGTAGCATTTATTCTGTAGAAGCATATGCTAGCTATCCTTTTTAAAAGCCAAATCTAGCATTTCTTGGCTCGAAATAATCTTTTCGCGAGGTTTATTCAGTTCTTTTCCTCGCCACAGCTCCTCGATATCAATTTTTTCATAATCACCGAATGTAACAAAGTTAATACCTGCAATAAAAAATTGATTGAAAAGTTTGTAGAAGAAAATCTAAGGGAGAGAACCTCCGCTACAGGTGAGAAAATAAGATATATTTATTGTTTTTTTGTGCGATCTCCTCTCAACAATTAAGCTGTGATTTTAGATCTAATGAAAAGATTTTTAAGCTTTTAAACAAGAAAACGTGTTCAGATTTTGATATCTTTTTAGAGGCCTTTTTTATGGAATAAAAAAATTCTAAAAAATAACCGTTTAACTCGCAACTCGTACTTTGTTAAAAAAAAGAAAAAAAAAAGAAAATGAAAAGAGACATTTTAACTTAAAAATTGTTCATAATCTCTTAATTAGATTAAACAAATTAGTTTGCGGATTATCCAATTATGGAAAGAAATTTAATCCATTCTAGTCATCTCAACATATAAACATACCGACCCGCTATTTCCATTTAACGATTCTATTTTAACTGAAACTGGAGGCCCTTCTGTATGAAATGTATGTTTATAAATATATTGTTTGGAAGCAAAAAATTTTCCAGATATAAGCAACGCCTAGTTTTTGATACGGGTGAAGAAACTTCTTTTAATTTTTCTAATATTTTTAGTAGCTACTTCAGCAAAATTATTATTTAAATTTCACATAACACCTAGGGTATAATAATAATAATAGGGTTTAATACAGTTTGAAAAAAATTTGGTCAAAAATGACATCACTGTGACATCATTATGACGCCCCTTGATCATTACGACGTTTTTTATGGATTACGAATTTTAAATACCCGGTTGGAATAAAATTCCGGTTGGATTAGAGCTAAAACTTTAAGGGCACAAATTTGACAATTAACGAAACTGTGAAATCGTTTAGAGTACAAATTGCTAAACACTGCAGATCTGATATTATGTAAATAAACTGTTAATTAGGAACTTCCCAAGAAACGCTAAATTTAAACTGTATTCAACTTTAAAATTTATTGAGGGTTGTTTAGAATTTCCTGATAGTAAATTCTTAAAGTAAATCAGAAATAAAACATTTTCGTAAGTACAAATAAACACGCAGCTATCATTACATTAATAAAAAAAAAAAAAAAAAAAAAAAAAAAAAAATGGATAGGCCACAAAAACTATAAACTTTTATACTCTTTTGATGGTCCATATTCAATGACAGAAATGAGTATATGTTAGGTTAAAATTTCCAAAAGAGAGAAATAGAGTTCATAAAAGAAATAATTTAATAACTGAACTTAATATATTGCGGAGAAAATTTATTTTATACCGTTAGGATGGAAGTGACAGAGCTATGTAAAAAATGTTGAAATCAATAGAATTGATTAAGTAGAAGACGAGCAAAATTAATATTGATAAAAAAGAAATTGGCCCGGTATATCGCCGCATGTCAAAAAATCAATATAAGAAAAAAGAGAAAACAACCAGTAATATTATGATTTGAAAATGGAAATAAATATAAACAATTTAAATTAAATTAAATTATTTTTGATCGAAATTATTAATTTCAAGGTTTCAAATTTCAATCCACCTGGTGCTAAATATTTTAACTAAACAAAAATCAAAACCATGACGAAGATATCTTTGAAAATTTTAAATATTGTTCTTGCATTACTCCAGAGGAGCTGAAAAGAGAAGGAATGATTAGCTTTGCTAAACCCTACAAATATTATTGTTAATGCTATTGACAGAAAACCTGGTGAAATTATTAATTTTGAAAACTTCCTTAAAAAAAATATTTGTCTTGCCAAAGTCAAAACGGTAAACCATTATTCTTAACTGGAGATTTTAATTTGGACCTTCTTAATCGTAAAAGTAACGATAAGATAAAAAAAAAAAAGAAAAGGTTCGTACTTTAATGCTACAATTATAAGCCATATACTGACTAATTCATTTATAAACCAAAATTATAAAACAGGCATTTGCAAAACAGGTGCAGCAGATCAATTTCAGATACTTCTCGTTTCATAAAACAACACCTATATATCAGATTAAATAGATAGTTACAAAAGGCGTCTATTTAAAAACCAATTGCTTAACATAAATTAGGATAACAATTTTGGTTCTTCCCCATACTTCCCCCATCACTCCACCAAAAAAAATTTTATCTCACCATTTATTTGTGACTAATTTTAACTTAGTGCATCAACTTATATTTTGGCTAGATTAACTGCAAACATCTTTTCACTCAATAGCTACAATATCGCTGTACATGTCATATGACACGACTGCAAAATTTCACGAAGTGGCTTTTTGATTGAATAGAGTTGGTTTCCCCATAGGGTTTATTGATAGGAAAGACATCCGGGTAGTAAAATCAACTTGGTCCAATACCAATCACATACAGAAGCTGCATCCAACCCCTAATATCAAGGTTTTTCTGAATTGATCTGTTGCTTTTCACACTGGCACAGGATTATGGTAACTCTTATATATAGTGGGGGTAACATTAATTTTTTTCTGATATGTTGCTTGCTTTGTGAAGAAAGTACATGTTGGGAGTGAAATAAGTCTACGGTTGTGAATTATTTTTTAAATGGTTTTGGGATATTCTCCACATCTATCATTGCCCCTAAAACCGGTGTATATGTGGAGGCATTCAAAACAGGTACAATAGGAGGGTAATTGAACGACGTAAAACTATGAGCACCTGGTTTTTATTAGATAAATTACTAAGAAAATAGAAAGGATATAATACAGCGAATATATAGCTATTTTTAATTTAGATATTGTGAAAAACATAAATGTACTGACGCGTCCCGTTTATGCTGTTATTACACTATTTACATAAATTAATATTATACACAAAATTATTATATAATGAACAATAACTCATAAAAATTAAAATTTGATTTTATACATAACAGAAAAAATAGATTAAAAACTTTTTTTTAACCACACTACATAGCTTCTAAAATTGAGGTTTGCCTACACTCAGCTACCATACTTTAGGTACCTTTAAATTAATGAGCTTTAGAACTAAGAATTTTGGAGATGAAATAATAAGCTATTAAATTTATCATGTCTTGAGTTTAAATAATTTATTAAAGTTAAGTTTCGCGAGAAAACCTGCTCCGGTCTTCAGGAAATTTATAATGGATTAAAAAAAAAATGTAACAACTATAACTATTTACATGTTGAAATAAGTATATAAAAGCAAATAATTTAGTGGATGATGTGCGGATTGACAAGTACGTTCGTAAATATACGGACTATCAAGTAAGATCTTATTTACGGATGAAAGGAGACCAAATTTCAGGAACTGTGTATGATATGCAGTTTATGTGGTCTGGGTTTTGTAAAGAGAGAGAATCGAATATTTAATTTTACGAGAGATAAGATGAGTGTTAGTATCGACTGCTTTTCCCTCTCAGTTGAAATTATCCTTTTCCCAGCATTGATGCGCTATTTCGTTATTTTCTTCAACGTCCGTATATTTTCCTTAATTCGATGGTTTAGACTTCATTTTATTTCCCAGATAAAGATAGAAGAAAAATTGTTAGTTCTTATAGTCGGTCTCCAAAAGAATAGTTAGGACATACGAACGATAAAACCAGCTTGCTCCAATAATAATGTCACTGAGCCTGCATCTGACGAGCCAAATATAACAGAAGAGAAAAACAAATAAAAAAAGTGGTGTAATATCGAAAATTATTCACTAAATTTTTTTTTATTCGTACATTTTAACGCTATTTTCCATACTGCATATTATTCCTTTTTATCTATTTTCTTTTATTATTTATGATTTTTCCCTATTCAAGAATAATTTTCTTTTTTGTATTTGCAAGATTCAAAGACTTTCATTAAAATTGAAAAAAAAAAAAAGAAAAAAAAAGAAAAAAAAAAAAAGGAGAGTGACGTATTTGTCTATACCTTTATTGAATGAACGGTTGAAAAGAAGTTTACATGTTATTAAATGCGCAAGTAAAGACGTCAGCAGCATAAAATACCAATTATTTTGAGAAAAACAATAAAATAAACATAATTTTGCTTATCATGAATTTACATAATAAGTACTTTTTTTAATGATTTAACCTTGAAGGTTAAGTTCCCTAGGTTTTTATTTACAATCTAAAAAATTTCCTGAAGTTTTTATTTGAAAATTTTAAATTAAAAATGATAAAATTTTTAGCAATTTTCAGCTAAAAATAAATTTTAGGTTTTGATAAAAAAAAAAAAATAGAAAAAAAAACCTAAACTGTTATTATACGATTTATAACAGCCATACCAGTGGAAATGTTTGCAAATACTCGTGATGCAAAATCATATGCCTAAACGCCAAACTCAAAAAATTTTAGATTAAAAAATGAATTAAAACTTTAAATTTTAAAAAATCGTCCAATATCTGCATCGTTCGTTCAAACTACGCATGATGTTTTTTATAAGAAACTATTGGTATAAGGAGCAGTCTGATAAATGATTCATCTAGAATATTCTTTCAATAGTTTATAAATATTTTCAGACGTTTATTGAAAATGAAAACAGGGGGTTTGATCCTTGTCTAGAAACTCTTAACCATTTTATTGATAGAATACACAAATTAGCACTCTTGTTGTGAATTAATGGGAAATGATGAGTTAAACTTGCTATTATACAAATATTTCTTTTAGATGGAACTTTAGTTTTAACTCATGGGTTATGTATGACATATTTTATGAAACAATGTAATGAGATTAAATTGATCCATAAAATAATGTATTTCCGTTACTTCCATTAGCTTTTTGATACTTTCGACAAGAAAATTAATAAAATTTCGAAGAGCACATTTAGGAGAAAATTTCAAAGACAAACCGTACATAGAATACATCTACAAAGACCATAGACAATAAGCATAATTCCATTAAATGTTCAAAGCAAATTGAAAGTATATAACTTGCTTCGTTCAGTGTTTAGTAAAGGCTCTTTTAATTCATTTAGTAAAGCCCTTTTCTATTCTTTTTATTTTCAAATTATAATTAGTTTTTACTTTATTATTTTTATTTTTGAATCACTTGTGATTCGATCTCAATCTCTTTATAAGTAATTTTGACAAAGCATAATATGAACCATTACCTGCTTGGTCCAGGAAACCTATATAATTTATTGCATTTTGCAATTTTTTTTTCTTTTTAAATATGCATCTAAATTTCACATTTTTTTCTGATTAAGTACAAAATTCTACTTTCATAAAATTTTTTGTTTAATCTAATTATTGTTTAAGAATTTTTCTCAGTCTAGTACATGTTTTTGTAAAAGCAGCTTGCTTATATAAAAAAATGTTAGCACGCATATAACAAACAATATTCAAAAGTGTTTTTTTAGTATAGATTAGATATAAGTAAGTACCTTTTTACGCCAGTTATATATCATAAATTAAAATCATACATAATACTTAACAAAAAGGCTGGTTAAAAGAAAAATTGAAAAAAATCATAAGAAAAGCCTAAAAAAAAAATATATATATATATATATATATATACAGCAAGCTAAAGTTGATCACGTGACCAACATAAAATTGGACAAAGAGAAATAAAGTTTCGCCAGACGAAGAAATATTTTATTTTTTGACTATGGACGTAACAACGTATAAGTCTATTTAGATAAAATCGTAATGACTTACTTGTTTTTGAAATTTCTGTATCGCATTTTCGCTTTTTTTTTTTTTTTTTTTTTTACATACTTTCTTAATTTCATTTATACATGAAAAGACGTACACGAATTGCTTTTGGAAATTTTGTATCTGAATATAAACGGGGTTAACTTATAACTAGGAAAGGATGCCTGTGAGAAATACCTGGTTCTTAACAATTATTAAATTTAAAAAGCTCCTAGGAGTGTTTTAAAAAATTTGAAAATCTAACACATTTAGATTTTCTGATTTCACTAAATGCAAAATCATAAATTAAAACAATAAAAATAGTCAAGAATTTTAGTCAATTAAAAAGCATAACTAAAAAAAAATAAGACAAAAAAGGAAATTTGCGTACCTTTTTCTTTCATTACGCTTTCAACATCAAAATGAGGTTTTTTACCAAGAATTCCTAAAAAAAATTCAGCCATTGACTTATTGTTATTATCTTAGAAGCTATAGATGCAATATAGGTCTTTCTCCGAAGAAAAATTTGAAACCTTCTACGAAATAATAATAAAAAAAAATAATAACCAGGTTATGTTTAAACGTATTATCACATTATATTCAAGGCTTATATTAGAAATGTTAAACTACAAAATATATATATATACATATATTGTTAACTGTAAATTAGAGCATGCCAACATGATAATTATTAGCGTTTTGTCAAAAAAAGAATAGTGAAGAAAGAGAGTGAAAAAGTGAAAAAAGAGTGAAGAAACCAATAAACAAAGACATTTCACTTTACCAAAAGTGGGCCTTACAGTTTGTTACCCTTATGTGCCCTTTTCAATATTTTATTTCTTAGAAAAAATACAATCTCTTCGCAATAACAGCTCTCGTCATATTTTTCACTAAGAAAAAGAAAAAATGTTTGGTGACGCCTCTATGCCCACGCCCACAGCAACATAAGTATTCATTCATTTACATAAATATAGCAACTTTTACACTTTGCGCATAGGACCTATAAAGGTCACGGAAACTTTTAATGGTTTAAGAAATTTAACAAGTGTATCGTAGAGACTTAAGTCCATACAATTGTACAAAAAATAGAAAACTTATTGTATCTTTATTATTTACGTTAAACTCTTTTATTAGTTTGTGCATGACTCATAAATGAAATTGATCGCGCTAACAGCCATTCAAATAAAAGTTTTCTATTTAGTGCATTGTATTGAAGAAATAAAGTCATTTTTATTCCTATACTAAGAAAATAACAATCTTGCCTCACATGAATCTCAAATTTATAAACTAGAGTAAAAAATACTCCAGAAAACTTGCGAGCTTTTTAGGAGAAAATTTTGTTATTGCAAGAACTTCACTTTTCTTATGGAAGTCAATCATTTTTTGCAAAAGATAATAAATATAGATAAATTAATAATGATATAAATATATTTTTTTTTTCTTTTTAGATTTAGCATATAAAATCAAGCATTTTGTTAAAAAGGCATGTTCAAAACTTTTCTTCCATCTCCAATGATAAGATACCAAAGAGGTTTAAAAATGGTTTGAAAATATGAAGTGGTTTTTTGCTTTTATATGCTACATCATAAAAGCTTGTTGCAATCCTTTATTTATACACGGAAAAAGCAGTTTATTATATGATAATTACGATATTATTTTTTAGCACTTGACTAATGGAAAAGTTTCACCTCTTTCAGCAGCATATGATGGTTTTTAATAAACACAGTAAAAGCTTAAATCGAATAAACCAGATATTTTATTTGTAACATAAGAAACTGCGTTTTCAGATCAAAATGATTATAGAAACACGAGTAGATAGGCATTCGTATTGCACTATATTGCTGACTCGAGTTGGTGGGGCGGAGATTTTCTTTGGTATACTGACTCTTATGTTTGGTTTGTGGGCGTATGAAAAGGATTACAATGAATTTAAATCATCAGGATATATCCACTTATGGTGTGGAACAGAGGTAAATAATAATAATTCATATAGGAATACAGTGCCATAGAAACAAATTATATTTTAGAAATTATCTGTAAATTTTCCATTCAAATTTAAAAGTTATTTCAGCAAAATTGCAACTGTAAAGTAATGATCGAGTTTTCCTATTATCAGTATATAACTAAATAGAGAAATAATTACTAACTGCTTGGCTGAGAGACAAGGACGCCCATATCTACCATACGCTCATCCTTGATCTTCATCAAGTGCCTGTTTGCATACAGGTTTAACTCGAAATATTCTAGTAAAGTTTGCTAACATGCCTAACATTAACATAAGCACCAGTAAAAACACTAATGTCAAGATCCTCGCAATTTCGACCTCTTTTTATTTATTTTGCAAGAAATATTAATACGTTAGTATCATTTTTGGGAATTAGTTAAATGCACTGCTAATAGAACACATTCTGTTAGCAATAAAAATTATGAAATGGTCACATTTAACTTGCTATATATTTTTGGTGAAAAACGGCAATATTAAGGTCTAGAACCGAAAAACATGAGTTTTCAACCAGAAGTCATTTGGGTGAAAAGATACTCCCGTTGGTTCTCTATGGTCAATCTATGAGCAGATTTTGAGAAAAATCCGAAAACTTCAGGCCTAAAACGATCCTATTTGGGTATAGTACCGAAAAACGAAGTTTTTTTTTCCTTTTTTTTTCAAAAATCAAAAATTTTCACTTTTCTTACGTTATGATTCCTTAACTTCGCATAAAATTTCTTTAAAACAACCAGCAGAAAATAAATGATCATAAATTAAATTTTAAAAACCGTAAAATTTCATTCCAGAACGACTTAGTACTATCTTTTCTCTTTCTTCCAAATCATCCCTTTCTGCAAGGCTAAAAGCCTTTGCTAGAAAGCTAAGAGCTAAAAAAGGATAAAGCAGGTTTTATATAGACTGAGAAAGACTGAAAGGACTGGAGATAATTATATAAAGGAAAACAATCAAGTGGCAGAAAAACAAGCAAGCAATCAATACGTGGGAAGAAGCTTGATAAGTTTTTGTAAAATTTAGGGATCTGTACTGTTAAAGGACAAGTAGCAGGTGAAAGTCTTAAGTGAAGGTATTATTTCTTTAAAATCATCAGAATTGGAAATACTTATTAGGCAAATATTGAAAAAAAATGGCAGATATTAGTTTTAAACATAATTACGCATGTTGTTAACATACATAATTTTGACAGAATTGAAACATAACATATTGAGAGAAGTCAAAAATCACTATTACCAACGCACAATTTTACCCCTCTAGGGATCAAGCTCTCTGTTATGCTTGTTTATAGGTGGAAATAACACCAAAAGTATTAAAAATTTTGATATCATCAGAAGGAACATTATCACAGGAGTACTATAATAAATAATGAGCAAAAGAAGCCGAGCTAAAAGGGACTACCGATCGTTTTATTCACGAAGTTATAAAAAATACACAGAACTATAATGGGAAATAGTCTTAGTTGTCTATTTGAACGTGAACCCAAAATTGTAAAAATGACAAAATAGTTAATAACACTGTTGATGATTTTGTAAAATCCTGTAAGATTATTAAGTAACTAATGGAGTGCCGTCAATTTTTAAGTGAATGCAAAACAGTCACAATTGCTTTAGATATATAATAAAATCTATGCCAACTAATTTGAAACTGCGTAAAAAAAGAAGGGTTGAAGAATTTTTTGCTCCAAGGTGATAAGCCAAACTTTTAGCTTTTGGATGCGAATCCAATAAAATTTTTAACAAAACTATAAGAACAGAAAGGCCTAAATATAATTTTATAAGAACAGAAAGGCCTAAATATAATTTTAAAAACAAGAAAAGTCAAAGAAAGGCTTAAATATTAAAAACTTGGTTTTTAGAAATTAATAAATTTAAAAACTATCAATGATGATTGATTGATCACCTACTCTAGAACCATAATGCACAGTTACAAGAAATTATAATTAAGTTTTGGCTTAAAGTGTGCGATAAGCAGACCAAGAGGTGTATTACAGTGACATGATTTGAAATAACACTTTATAAACATGATAAAATGAATAGAAATTACATCAGAATAAAAAAAAAATAATAAAAAAAAAAAAAAAAAAACTGATTAGCTGAGCAGTAAAATGTAATTTGGTACTAAAACACTAAAGATTTGACGCCAATTATTTACTTCTAAACTTTGGCTGATTTCTTAAGATTAAAACGCAATCTGCATTTCAATTTTCACAGAATCTATATAAAGATGTGAATGAAAAAAAATACCAAAGTAAAAGAGCCTTCAGTGAATTCAAAAGAACAAATTTGGCAGGAAATTCTCTGTTTTGTAATTGACAAAGGCAAATAAAAATCAAAAACCACAGGAGTTTTCAAAAAACTTAACCTAGAATTTGTTCTTAAAATAGGTGAGATAAATTCCATGATATTATATTCGTTTCTATTACTATGCAGGAGATATATCTTGACTGGAAAAGTCCTTTGATACCAATGATATATAAAGGAAGCGGACATCATACAACTGAATAAGCGGCTTGAAACGGTTCGGCATTACAAAATTTAGCGAGAAGCATTATTCATCAGGGCGAAACACACAGAAAGTTTTCTGCTCGAAGTGGTGGGAACTGGTATATTCTTCTAATACAGTTAATTTTACGTCCATTTTCTTTGAAAAATGACAGATTTCGAAAGAAATTCTAAAATAGCCTAAAATAACAATGTTTTAGAGACATTTAACATTGTCCCAGTATTGACTAAAGTTTTTCTTTAAAATTGCTTTTCTAACCTCATTACCAAAAGACTTAACAAAAAAAAAAAAACAAACACACACACAAAGCTATTAATATGAAAAAGTGCTGCCGAAGAAAAATTAGATAGATATGGGTAAATTCATAAAACTCTGCCGGCTTCGTTGAGAGCTGAGATTCTATTGAAACTACATAAATTTTAGGTGCTGATATGTGGCATATGCTGCCTAGCAACATCTACCACTTCTAACTCACACCTGGTAAGTATTCTTTTATTTCATGATCATCCTTCATAATAAAATATCTCGTAGCATAAATTATGGAGTTGAGCATTTTTAAAGATAGTTGTATACAGCGGCAAGATATGGTAGTAAAGCATAATAGGGTGAAAACTAATGGAAAATTTCACATTAAAACCGTTAACTATATCATATTTTTTGAACTACAAAATAAATAAGTCCTTACGAGCTTTATATTTGATAACCTAAAAAATCATTATTCCTAACAAAAAAAAAAAATCTTAAAAGACATAGATTTGTGTAGGCTTGTTCAATCTAATTTAGTATCATTGTTTTTAGCATTATTTAACTCTTACAACAGCTGAACTGAACCTTAAACAATTTTGGCGAGTTGTAAGATATGCAATTGATATAAATGGGTCTGTTAAATGATCGAATAAATTTTTAATTTAGAATGTAATCTCGAAAACATATTTTCACGGTAGCAGAGCATATTCACGAGAACATATTTTCATGAACTCATGGTATATCCTGAGACAAAGTTTTTTTTATTGTCTGGCATAATCACCAGAACAGAATATATATTCATAGTTGGAGGCATTCCTAAGAATATATCTTCATGGTTGTATAACATATCTTGAAAATATCTTTTCACAAATGAATGGTTCATTTATGAGTACATAGATTCTGTTTTTAATTGCTTTCTTTTGTTTAGGCAATGTTATCACTTGGATTGCAAATATTTGGGTTTATACTCAGCATATGTGCCATTGGGTGGAGTGCTTTTTGCATTATAAAGGAACACACATTCGGCAGTGCGTCTACTAACAATAAAGAGTTTTATTTGAGTTTAATTTTAATATCAGCACTTTGCGTTATAACGTTTACACTTGGAATACATTATGCTACAAAGAAGTATACTGCATTAGCAAATATAAATTTGGAAAATCAGGTTTGTTGTATTTTCTTTTTAAAGGTCATTTAAAGCTTACTGCACATTACTAAATAAATATTATCTACAGTATGTCTGGAGCAAAGATAAAATATCATAGCGAAATTGTTCCATTTATATTCCTTGTGCATTTGTATGAAAAAAGGGCTCAGTCCTCAGGAAAATAATACAAAAAAGAAAAAAAGAAACAAATATTTTTCAACCTAAGTATATTTATTCAAGTTGAAAACAGTGCATTCCATACAGTTAGTAAAAATGCTTTTCTTAATTAACTCTCCTGTACCTATGTTCTGCAATGGAATTTATTTTAAATTTTGAATTCATTTATTATTTCTATTCTTATGAACTGTTTTTATAAATAACAAAGTTTTTCTTAATAAAGAATGATAATTTTAAAAAGATCACACAATCAACAAAGACGCGCTTGATATCTAAGTTCCCCTGAGTAACATAAACTCTTATAACTTCTTTTTTCATACAAGAAAATCAGGTAGCATTTGGTGGTATCTTTTTTATTCACGTTTACCTGTTTATCTAGTTCAGTGTCTCATGAAGGACTCCCCCCTCCAAATGGTGGTGGCCTGAGGGACTCCCCCCTCCAAATGGTCGTGGCCTGAGGGGAAATTTTAGAAAATGAATTTTCCATTTTTTACTTAAAACTTCCAACATTTTACTATCATAAGCTTGCTGATTGAAAGCCTTAATATTATGCTTACAACTTATGATTTCTGCCACCTTAACAACAATTTTTTATTCATTATGAAAATTTTCTATAAAAATGTTTATGAGGACCACGTAGTAAACTTATATCAGAGCATCATGGGGGACGATAAAAGCAGTGAACTTCAAACACTATAGCAACCATATCTCATTGCAGCAATGAATGAGGGGAACACGATTTAGCTAGTAAACCCCAAACACTAGAGACAGACAAGTCTGCTTTTATCTGCACGTTGCATTGACCATTCTTTTATTGCGGAATTTTCACCGCTAAACCCTTCGTGAAAAAAGTTATTCAAAAATTATTTTAGGTCCTTAAAATAAATTTGTTTTTGTTAACAATCTATTTTACTGTTACTGTAATAATTTAAATAAATTATATAAAATCAATGTCGAATTAGTTTACAAGTTAACGTTTGTGAAATTTTTTATATGTAAAACTATTTAACCCTCATGGCGCGGATCCCATCTATAGACGCGATACATGAAAAAGATGAATTCCGTCTATAGACGGGATAACTCATATTATTGTTCACTGGGCAGTTACAAGATAGGCACATATTAAGTTTAGTTCCAAATTATTCAGAAATACTCTTAGATGACATAATTTTTCATGCGAATTAAAAAGTAATTAATAATGTAAAATATATTTGTATTAATTATCTACACGTGTTTTTCAATAAAATTTCTTTTTTATAAAAAAAAGATTAAAAAGGAAATGATTTTAAAAAAGTAAGGTAATTTTGAATTCAAAGAGAAATTGAAGCAAATTTAATAATATTCAAATTTCCTGATGTTAAATAGAACAAAAATATCTGACAGTATCAAATGATCAAGATTTCAATACATCAATACTGATTCTTCAAAGTTGCTTCGAAAGGAGACTCCAAAACACTGGTCTGCACGCTTCGGCACAATCAAAATAATTAGCTCATTTGAAAGGTAATGACTTAAATACTTTAAAGACACCTCACAGTTGACTTCAAGGCTGGACAAGTTATTTCAGCGATCTTTATAATCGTCCCGATCCTACTGTTCTTGATACAGATCTTGAACATGATGAACCAATTTTACCGCAAGATGATATCACGACTTTTGTGCCTACAAATGCAGAGATCCATAAAGCAATACAGCAATTAAAAAGTCGGAAATCACCTGGTTCCTGTGCCATTCCGCACGAAGTAATTAAAGCTCAAGATGATGAACCATTTACAAGGTTTGCAACTTTGATAAAATGTATGTGGCAGCAAAAAAAAGTTCCCAAGAACTTTGGTGTCACTGTACCTATATATAAAAAAGATAAGTCTCAACTTAGCAGCTATCGTGGTATCACCTTGCTTTCTATTGCTGGAAAAATCTATACTACAATTGTGCGTATGAGTTTAAGTGATCACTATGAGAGTATTTTAAGAAATCAACAAGCTGAGCTTCGAAAAGGAAAAGGCTGTATGGATCAAATTTTCAGCTTACGACAGTGCATTGAAAAAAGGCTTCGATATGGTAAATCAACTATTAAAACTTTTATTAATTTTGATGCTGGCTTTGATAGTGTACAGGGACTCTATGTGGAATACTTCAACATAACAGACATTCTGATCTCCATGTATACTGATGCATCTTTTGTGGTACAGACAGAGGATAGAACTTTTACCTCTTTTGTAATTTCCTCTGGAGTATGACATAGGGATATTATCTCACCTATGATTTTCAACCTTGTTTTGGACTATGTTATGTTTAAGGCAATGTGTTATGTTGAAGAGAAAGAAGTTGCTGAAAATGTTTTTGCTTCAGACTTTGATTACGCTGAAATTGCAATACTACAACCAGATGAAGAAACCACCCAAAATTTACTAAACAGAATTCATTACTCCAAGAAACTAGGTTTAAAGATTAGGCCAAGCGGAACTAAGTCTATAGTGATTCATGCTCCACCACCTGAATTAATGATATATGGCGAGGAAATAGTGGTAGTAAATGAGCTTACTTACTTGGGATCGATAATATTATCCAGACAAATAACTCCAACTGAAGATATTACCAATCGAATTGCCAAAACTTCTGCCACATTTGGATGTCTAAGAAAAGACCTGTGGTTGAGAAAAAACATCTCACTTAATACTAAGCTGGAAGTATTCAGGTCTGCAGTGATACCTACACTATTGCATGTCTCAGAAACATGGTGTATCACCAATGCAGATGCGAGCAGATTAGAGTTTTTCAAATAGCATGACTTATGACCATATCTGAAATAAGTTTGTGCTTACATACCTCTAACTCTCAAATCCAATCTTTACGGTTGCAACCAACCAACAATTGAGTAGTTAATACAGAAAAAGAGATTAGGTTGACTTGGTCATGTTGTTTGCATGGATGAAAAATAGATTAGGTTGACTTGGTCATGTTGTTTGCATGG
>JAUZNK010071364.1:0-14008 GCA_035046665.1 Euphysa ruthae
ATAACTCTCTATGTAATAAGATTTATGTGAAAACAGCAGTATTTTTCATATTAACATGGTGGTTTTTAAGACTACGTACCATCCATAATAACAACTTTTAAAAATCGAGATTTCTTTTTATATAATTTGCTTCAATAATAATTATCCTCTGAAACTAATCACTTACAATTTATCTCTACAGCAAAAGATTTTGACGATTTATTTGCAAAAATATTGGATGAGTGACATCTGTAAGTACCGGTGTCATTACGTGTAGGATATTGAAGTTCAAGGTATTCTGTAGAAGAATTAATTGTAACACCACCTTTTGTCCAACTATAATTAATTGGTTGAGTTCCAGTAGAATTGCAGTGAAGAAGAATTCCATTACCCTCCTTCATCAATGCATTTTTAGGATGAATTGTTACCACAGGCATGTTGAGATCTAGAAATAAACTTCCTTAGTCAAGCACACACCCAAGGAGAAAGGCATGATCAGGTAATAAACTAAACATAAAGGGTTTTTGTACTATCCCTATCATCAGTTTTTTTTGTTGGTTTTTTTAAGAAATACTTTAAAATTTATATTTCTTATAATTTATTTACATTACTCACTCACCCAGACACCAAAACAGTTATTAAGTCTTACTCACTGAAATAAAAACTAAATAAAATAGAGCCTGACTTTATTGCAAAAATGGTTGTGGAAAAAAATAGTTCAATCAGTTAGAAACTCAAAGATTTCTTTGATATTTATGAAGAAATATTTATCAACCCTCAAGTAATGATCATTTTAAAGTTATTAAAGTCATGAAGGCGATATCCTTAACTATAAAGAAAATGATAGTTTGCTTGCTCATTTGGCTTATCTGAGTTTAATTTTTTCCATAGAGACATAATGTGCAATTGCAATTATTATTGTCTAGTCTTTTATTGGGAATTTATAAGGCTGTTCGCTTTCTTTGACCACGTCTCCTGTCTGTGACATTTCCATAACAGTCATAAAAAAATTTCCAAATAAAGAACCAAACAAAGTTTCCCATAGTGCTGTTCAGATAATTTCGGATCAATAGTGTTTTAATCAAAGATCAGAAAGTACTTTACAAAAAAACTTCTAGACAGCCTTAAATTTTTGTTTTTATTTAATACTCTTAATGAATATATATGTTTTTAGGAAAAAAAATAACTTTTAGGCTGGCTAACAACTGTGCCTTTAGAAAAAGTAAATACCAAGGTGTCACAGACGATTCATTTAAGAATTATATAAAAATAGGATACATATAAATGAAATAATCACTTACAGTGAACATTCAATAAAATTGCATTAGATATACCAACATTATTTCTAACCATACACTCATACATGCCAGAATTATGAGATGTAATGTTTCTGAAATTTAAATCAGCACCATGTGATAAATATTGACCATTTAGTTTCCAAATAAAACTACTACTTGAGAGTCGAGGATTAGCAGGTGCAAAACATGACATCATATAGTCGTCCCCAAAAACAGGTTCATTAGATGGTTTAGTAATAACTGGATGATCAAGAACTAAAATCGAAATATTAAGATTAAACGAAAAACCAAAAATTTTAAATAAGCCTGATAAAGAAAATTCAACAAGAATTGGTAATATAAATACTTATTACGCTAAAAATCTTCATAGCATCAACTTTGCTATAAAAGACATTCTCAAGAAAATATTTACATAAAGATGTGAGTTTATATGATGGAAAAATTGCAGTAAGTCAATAGACTTTATATCTAAAAAAAAAGGTCAAAACGGTCTGAGTTCAAAGTTGACATAACAAAGATGGTAGTGAATCAATTGCCATGAGTTTAAATATGATAACAGAAAGATTTAAGCGAGTGTATAAGATCAAAGTGAGTTCAAAGCTGATGACAGAAAGATTGCAGAAAGTCAATAACCAAACGTTTTGAGTAAGTTGACAATCCAAAAGTTGAAAATTTAAAAAATTCAACTGACTGCCAGTCAACTTCTTTAAGCAGATTTTAGAAGAATATTAAATCCAGTAATAATAAATACTCAACATCTTCCTATTTTTGAGTAATAAAAATAATACAATAAATAAGAGAATTCTTACACATTACATTTAACTCCAATATATTAGAAACCTTAGTTGCAACTTGGTTTACTACTTTACAATAAAATCTTCCTGAGTGATTTCGATTAACAATAAATGATACAGAGGATGAGGTATGCTTTAAAATCGTTCCATTCATAAACCACTGAAAGATTATAGGAGAATTACTACTTGTTTCACATGTCATTGTTAGTGAATCTCCTTCAATTACTGTTTCCATGTTAGAAAATTTAAGAACTGGTTCTTTTATATCTAAAAAGATTTTGAATATAATATAAAAAGATAACTTTTTTTATTCTGGAAAAATATTATAAAACCAGCACACTGCACTTCATAACAAATCTTCAAAATAAAACACCTAAAAAAAGACACAATGTAAACTAAAAAATCAACGGAAGCTCAAATAGTGACATTAAATATTAATATATTTGAATATATTGCATTAAACTGAAATAAAATAAACCTAAATTTGGTATCCTCTTATCTGCAAAAAAAAACAAGCTTTTTCTAAAGTTCAAACTACAAATGAGCAAACTATTTTTCATTATAGCCAACAAAAAATGGTTAATTGCAAGAAGTATTTTCGATTTCACAAAAATTTAATTGCTGTCTATTATATTTTGTAAAAAATAAAGTATATTTAGCTCCATTTCAATGCATGTTTTCAGGGTAAATATATTAAATAAATAAATAGAAGGTAAAAACCGAATAATTTCAAATAAGTATAAATATTTTTTTCAGTATAAATATTGTTTTCGACTTTTTTTACAATGTCAGAGATTTAAGTTTTTAGTTTAAAAAATATTTATTACATCCATTAAAATTTCTATAAAATTAAAAAATAACATATTTTTGTTAAGCTGAATCCTTGATATTCCACTATCATTAAAATTTTTAGGAAAATAAGGTTTTTTCGTAGGAGATTAAAAACTTTTGAATTACACTAAAGTTAACCCCTTAAGTAATACTGATGTAACATTATATAATTTCAACCTTGTGTAAACCAGTTCAAATTATTGGTAATCCTTATCAAACCAAATGAGCTAAATTCCTGATAACATTTTGAAGTGAAGCAAATAAAATACTCTTATAGCATTGTTATGATGCTGCATATTGCAACCGTGCTACGAGTCTCTTGTTTTTATTAGAAATCATAATCAAAACCTGCGGGCTCTATCACCTAAATTCTTAAATCCTAAATAAAATGTCTTTCTTTTTCAATTTTGGAATCAAATAACTGTAAAATCTGGCTTATACACAGAAAAACTTTACAATCTCTCCCTGTTAACTTCTTAAGTGTTATTGACATCCCTTATTGTTTTGACATCATGTAAACAAATCATAATTAATGATACTTCTCAAAATTTTGATTTAAGATCAAGTGCATTAAATTCCTCACAATATTTTGAACAAAGTAAGGTTAAAACTTTTCATTCTTAATTCAGCGCTACAAATAACAGGACCATTATAATTATGAAATTATAATTAAGAATTAACAGGGATTAAAACTGGTCTTTACTATGGATAATTTTACCTATATCGTCCTGATAATTTAAAATTATTTTAAATTTTTATGTGGTTTGATGTTGTTGAAAATTTTCATACATCCACAATATTTTTGAAATATAATGCGTAAGGGCAGATATATTTGACAATTTCCACTGATAAAGTTTAAACTGGTGCTAAGGATATAATAGATAGATACATTTTCTAGATTAAAAAAATTTCTAAACAACATTATAAACAAAGAAAGGCGCAATAGAAACTGTTATCTTATCATGAGACTTTATCAATTTCTCGCCTTTGATATTTTCCTCAGGCATCTCCATAATTTTCTGTTAGAAAATAAGTTTGTAGATTATTTTTACCATTTAACGACTCGCATCACTATTTACTTACAGTTAGTGGGTATTTCATACTTAAGTTTCATGACATAAGTTTCATGCTAGAGATGGCGTTCCTAGGTTATCAGTGAAAATCCCTTTTCGAAATCCTGACTGAAATTTATATTTGATATCCTCTTCTTTAAGGCATTCATCCTTAATTTGGTCATCAACAACTATTTCAAAGATTTTGGCAAAAACTGTCAGTAAAGATATTGGCCAAAGGATTTATAATTTAAGTAAAGTGGTTTTACAAATTCTTTTGAAATATTTAATATGGCGTAAAAGATTTTAGTTGTTACATTATTACAAACAACAGATGCTCTTAGAATAAGATTCACCAAATCAGTAAAAAAGTTTTCAAAAAAATCTTTTAAAAACATTTAAAGCATATCAAAAATAAACTTAACTTAAGGCTAATATAGGATGAAGAGAACTTTTTTTTATTTTATAACTCCTATATTTTTCAATAATTTCCAAATATCTTTTGGTCTGCCTATATTTTCAGTGAGCTTAAAAACTGTTCTTTTTTCTCTTAATAGTTTAAAAGCATCATTTCTAGCCCAGTTAAAGACTTCTTCGTCTGCATAAAATTTTTTCCTTTTATATTTGTTGTATAGTTTATCGCTTAAAGCTATTTTTCCTGCAAGTTTCCTGACAAACAACTATTGAGAATATTTCTTAACTCTAGCAAATTTTAATGGAACATTGTCATCAAAAATTTTATAAGAAAAATCTATAAAGGTCAAGTCTTGTCATAATTTGGGAAATTTTCTTGATTATCTTTAAGCAGATTCTTCTTAATTTAGTTGTGCATGCTTCCTTAATTGATAAATAGTTTTTGAAAAACTTCATAGGCCTCTGAAAAAAAATTTTTGAGAGAACATACACCAAGCATACATATTAGAGCAGACCATACATACATTTCACGGTGACATTGACAGACTTTGAAAAGATTCCAGTATCATGAACAGCTGTGCATTCATATATGCCACTGTTTTTAATAGCCATATTTGGTATTAGAAATGATTTTCCTTCATGAATGAGAATTCCATTAAACTTCCAGTACCAGTTAGAAACTTCTGGAAAACTATCTGCCTTACATGAAAAGAACACTAGTTGGTTTTCTCTAGGACTTGTTGTTGAAGCTAATAAAAACATTTCTTTGAAGTCTAAAACAACAAGAATAACAAGAGTTATTATACCTCAGAAAGTCATCAAGCAGGCTGAAATTTAAAAATATCACTCTTTAGTTTCAAATTTAAAAAAAAAAAAAAAAAAAAAAAAAAAAAACATTCTTAATGAGATATACACAATTACTTGTGAATTAAATGTATCTTTAACATAACAAGTTTTAACACGTTTAACACGTATAATATTATCTGCTAAAAGCATTTGAATTGCATTTTAAATATTAAGTATTTGCACTAACTCAAGTCTTAAAATCAATTATTTTTATAACATCCAACTTATTTAAATTATAACCAATATTTTAATACATCTTAAGCAAGAACACGTGCAAAACAAAAAATGACATTGTCAAAGCTTCATCACAAAAATAAGAGTATGCTCCAAAACCACATTTAATAGTTTGAATTGTATGATTAGCATAAACACCAACAACCTCAAAAATATGGCTGGTATATATTATTCACCATGCCATTCACATGGCCAACATGTTACCAACAAAATTCATGCTAAAAAACTAAAGTATTCCATCACACCATCTTTGGTTTGAAGGTTAACTATACTGGTTAACAAGTCTAACAAGTTTGAGCCAAGAACAAGAAAATACTACTTTCATCAAATGTCGAATTTGAAAATCTTAATTTGTTAATATAAAATTCATATTTCCAAGTTAAGATATTAAAGTAAAAGCCAAGAATCAAATTTTAAAATTTTAATTACACTAATAACTTGATTTCTTGTTAATTTCAGATAGGACTTGAGTTGTAACCCAGTATATCTTCCCAAATACATTAATTCGGCATCTTCCTTGATCTCACACTATTCATAAGAAATTTGTTAATATTGATTGATGATTTGTTCATATTAATTTAAATTAGAGCATAGTGTCAGTGCAATTGCCATCCTCTGTCATCATTTATATAAAGGAATTTCATGAAAATTTCTAAAAGGTTGGAAAAAATGTGACACAAAAAACCTGCTGGCTATTTCTATCAGGATTACTTCCTAAATTTTTGTTTCAGTTATTTCTTTGAAATTTGACCAAGATAACTTGCTCGCAAATCGTTGAAATGATACAATAATTTCCAACAATGCTCAAATGACACAAATTAATAAATAATTTTTGCTATGGATTTTGCTAGGCAACAAAAGTTTTTAATGTTTGCCCATATGGAATAACAAGTACATTTCATGGTATCTTACCTCCGTAAAAATTATTAAAGATTTATTAACTCAAGATTCTGCAAAAAAACAAAAAAAAAACATGGGCGATTATCTTATGGAGATGGTGCTTCAAAGAAAATATGGGTGCATATCTCACAAAAACTATGGGAGTAGTATGTTACGGAAAATATGGGTGGTTAACTCACAGAATAATATGGTTAGTTATCTCACACAAAATATAGGTGGCGCTGTCAAAAAAGGAAGAATAATGAATAAAAAAGGGGAAAGTTTTACAGAGGATGAGAGGAGATTTAGGAGATTTGGAGAAGTGTTCTCAATGGCGGTGTCTCAGAAAAAATTTGAATTTACCTATAGAATTTTCTTTAGGGTGCAATACCTTTCAAAGTTTTAAAGGGAAGAAACTTTTTTTTAAGCAGAGACTTACATTTTACAGAAATGTTCACGTAATTTGTTGTTAGGTTTCCAGCAATATTCCTTACTTCACACTTATATTTTCCAGTACTTAATGTAGTAACATTTGATAACAACAGTGAGGATCTGTTTTCTTTTATCAACTTTCCATTAAAATACCATTTATACATAGGTGTGGGATTTGCCTCTACATTACAAAAGAGTATACCAAATTCATAATACTTCAATATTGAGGAAACTGTAGATAACATAGGCTTGCGTATGTCTACAAAGAATGGTAAAAAGTGTTAATAAAATCATCTAAATACAGAACAAGAACTACAGTAAAATACAGAACAAGAACTACAGTAAAATATGACAAATGATAAAATAATAAGAATGTCTGTTTATGGAAGTATTAACACTGTTCAAATATTTATTTAATATATATATATATATATATATATTTATGTAAGTCCTGATTAAAAAGTCTTTCAAATTAGATAGTAATATTAAATATATAAAGTTCCCGCAATATATCATGAAAAATTCAAATAAATTTTTTTTATAGGAATAGCGTAGGCTCGAAATCAAGTGTTTTTGAAAGGTGTTAATTAGTTTATTAGTTTTATAACTCATGACATGCGTTTTATCTCTCAATTATTAAATATTTTTTAGTTTCAATTCAAAATCATATAAAAAACTAGAGTGTTTAAATTTGGTCCCTCGGGATAGAAACAAAATATAAAATTGATATTAAAAAAAGTTTGGTTCACAAAAATCGTGTTTTTATCATCAGAATTATTCATTGCTATCTTAATAATTTACCAAACTTTGAAGACAACTCATGGTTCTTAGGATACAAATTACATTTTTAGCATAGGTGAAATAATGACTTATACTTAAAAAACATTATATTAATATGGATTAAATATTATTTTTTTTAATTTCTTGATTCTCAGGATTCAGACTCTGACGTTCTTTGGCGAGTTGATCGATAACTTAAAAACATGTAGAAAAATTTTTAAAACCAAGACCATGCTTCAGTCAAAACAGTTGAGGCCAGCACATTGTAGACAAATATTTACTTAAAAATTTAGTGAAAAGCTATGAAAGTCTCTTTAAATAAATAAAAACACATTTAAAAAATAAGTCATACATACTTACAAGAATTAACTATTTATCAATTCTTTATAGCTACAAAGCTTAATGATCATTTTTACCAGTATATTAAATTAATCTCTGAAAAAGATACGTTTATTTCAAAAAAAGTATTTTCGAACAACAGCATACGGAACCATAAAACTTTTATGTAACTCTTCTAAGAACACAAAGGCTGACTTTAAGCTACAAATGAATTGAGTAAAGATAAAACTTTATTATTATGCATTTTAAAAAAAAGAAGAAAAATATCAGGTGATATTTGAATGCTTAACAGCTTTAAATTAAATATTTATCAATGTTGTAAATTTTGTTGAGTCATCAGTATTACAAATCTAAACTGAATGTCTTTGGATTGGAGGGACTGGCATATATATTCAATTGAAATAATTTTTGAAGTGTAAAAACAGCTATTATTATTATGATTGATGACTCGAGATGGTAGCTATGACAGTATAGCAATTAGAAAGGCAGTTTATGCATAAATTTATAAATTTATAATTTATTATAAAGACTAATGTTAAAGTAGTTATTGCTTTTAATAAATTATAAGATATATAAAGATAGGTTAATAATACTTTTCAAAATTAATATTAATAATAAATTAATATAGAAGAGGAGCAATTTGTTTCTGTTAGTCTAAATGCAAGAATTCCTCTGCAACAATTATAGCTACATCATCTACTTCTGCAGCACGTTCTTCTTCTACTCTGAACGTCAGCGATGACTCCATATTGAGAAAGCTTGGCCCAATGCCTACAATCATGCCACCACCAGGGAGAAAATAAGTTCCAATAAAAAATATGACTTACTGACAATGGAAATGGTACAATTGTTGGAAATCCTTAAGATACTAATTTTCAGGAGTTGATATTAAAGAAAATGAAAGGTCGTGTTGAGAAACCTGTCATTAAGAGGCGGAAAATCGATATGACAGTGAAAGCAATACCCAATGAGGAGTATTTAGAACCACAAACTGTAAAGGAAAAGAAATCAAAAAAAGAAAGGACTGGAGAAAAGCACAAATTAAAAAATAAAACAAGAAGACCAATGCAGATTCTGAAATAGAAGATATTGAAATTGCGAGTGAAGGTGAAAGCGATAATCCTGCTATTAATTTAGAAACGGATGAGGAGATTGTTCTTTCTGAAAATGAAAGTTTAAACAACATTGAACCAGATACTCAATCTCTTCAAATGTTATATAAATTACTTTCACCACCAAACCTAGAATCAAAAATTAAAGAAAAGTGGTTTGCGGTTGTATTCCAATAATGTATTAAACGGTTTCTGGAAAACAAATACGCTCAAATCTGTGGTATTGAACTCGGTTGTTTAAAACCACTGGTTGGTACTGGTTCTTTTAGAATCAACTCCAGAATATTTACCCCAGGACATATATTTCTTTCCAGTTGAGGATGTGATTGCTGGTCCATTGTCAGTTAAACCATTAAAGGGATAAAAATATGATTATTTAAAGATGTGTAAAAAAGCATACTACAAAAGAATTAAAAGCCAAGTTATGTTTTCTTTTCAATTGTATAACTATATAAATATATGAAATTTATACTTAGGCAAAGATAATCTCTCTGAATTATTTTTTTTTGCATGAATGACTTGGGCTTCTATCTTGCCACTTTGAGGTTGGGGCACATTTCAATTATATAGGGAAAAGAAATAGAGACACATAAATATAATATAAATGCATTTCTTTAAACATATCGTAACCATCCATTAGGATTCCATCTTCTTTAGCAGCAAAGTCAATAAGATGAACGAAACATGTAAATATTGGCAACGTAATCATGCACTCTTTGAGTGTATATTAGTTTAATGCTTCTGCGTAATAATAAGCAGTTTTTTCTAAATATTGTGCATATGCAATTGGTAAATGAAAGATGGTAGTTACAGCTACACAAAATGGCTTATGCATGATCATAACACAAATATGTATTATATATGTATAATAAAAGGTTTGCGAAAGTATGGCAAACTTGTTGGCAAGCCAAAGTTAAAAATGGTATATGTTAATTGTTGATTGAAGAAAACTGCAACAGAATTCAACAAACAACAATTTTTTTATAATACCAGTGATTAATATACAATAGAAATGTAAATAGAAATACATTCCCTATCAACAGTATCGAAATTAATTTTGATTTGTTTTTGATCTATTGGAAGAATTGATTATAAAAAAAAAAAGATTTTATGGCATATGGTATACATATATTGTATACATATAGTCAAGGACGCATCCAGGTATGTTTTCATAGCGGTGAACTGCTATGAGCGCCCAAATAAAAGTCCCCAAAAAAATAAAAAACCAAAAAAAAGTGTAATAAAAATTTTTTAAAGACTTTTGTAACAAATAACTAAAACCAAAGTAACAAACCGAAAAATGCTGTAATACAGTGTTTATTCTACATCTTAAAAATTATTTAACAAACAAAAAATACAGCTGCTTAAAGAAACTTCTTTTGACGATAGTTGTCTCTAAATTTTTCTTGTGAAGAAATTTATTTGACTCAAGACTTAACGCTATTCTGAAGTATATATTAAAAAGTATTAAACTGGGTGCACATTTTACCCAGTTTTTAATCTTAATAATAACAATAATATTAATAATAATCTGTATAAGAACGTGATCGTGGTGCAACATCTCATCTTCAAACAGAACAGTATCACTCAAATATTTGATTAACAAAAAATTACTTATTACATAAAGCGTTACGTTATAAAGCATTATGCGTTATGTAACAACATCAACACTAGAATTATTTCATTTATAAATATTAACTTGTGAGTTAAATTTTTTTCAATTTTAAATATTTTTAGCATTTCATATTATAAAAATAAAGTCAATTTAACGACAATTAGGAAATTTACCCTTGTGGTGCAGTCTGAATTTTCCAAATGAAATAATATCAGATGAAGCTCTTTTGAGACTTTCTTTTTTGAAAAAAATCTTTACATTCCAAGATTCTAATTGTTCTATCCTTCCCTATTTCACTGAAATGATGAGAAATTACAATAAATGATATTTGACAGAAAAGGGTAATATTTTACTATATATTGCATAAGTTTAAACAAAATAATATTTTTTTCCTTCTTCTTTTTTTTTTTTCTTACAATGTCTATTTTAAAAATGTAAATAATAAAGTTTTTTCATTTGCAGCCTTCGTGTTCTTGGAAGAGTAGCATAATAGTTTTATGGTTCGATAATTCGGTAATAAAAATGGTCATTAATCTTTGTATTGATACACGAATTGATACACGCGTAATTCTTGTAAGTACGTAAGAATTATTTTTAAAATTTATTTTTTATTTATTTAATGAGAATTTATTATCTAAAATTAATATTGCATTTCTATGAATATGCTATTTCACATAAAATACATTGAGCATGAATTTCTTATATAGCATTCTTAATAGAATATATTTGCAGATTTTTTATATCTGTGGTTTAACTATCATTTGTCATAACCTTGGATATGTTTTAAATATGCGTAATTATAAAATTTTCAAAATATTTAATAATTTTCAAAGAAAAATATTTCAAAGAAAAAGCGTTTAGGGTGTTATACTAACTATTTAATAGGCAAAATGCAATAATTTTATCAAATTATTTACGCTCTTCCTTTTAATACTAGTGGTTATGTGAGGTGAACTTTTGCAGCAAGTTATGTTTTTATAACACGAATATAAATAGAGGGGAGAGGCATATATAAAAATCAAATAAAATTACATTTATTCTAACGTTTATAATCAAAAAAAAACTGTTGATAAACAAATCATTAAAGGACCTAAAACTTATAACTTTGCTTGACGTTAGCTTTTTTATCAAAGGGCTTATCAAAGGTGAGAATCCCGGGATAAAAGAATGGTCAATCCAGAAAAACTCAATAATGATTATACTATAGCAATGTAAAGATAAAGGCAAGCTTGTCTGTCTCTAGTTTTTGGGTTCAATAGTTTAATCGTATACCCCTCATTCATTGCTGCAGCGACATTCTTCTAGTGTTTGAGGTTCACAAGATTATCGTACCCCATGTTGCTCTGATCTGAGTTGACTGTTTGATTCTCATAAGCATTTTTATAACAAATTTTCAATAACGGATAACAAATCTTTGCTAAAGTGGCCGAAATCATAAGTTGTTGGCGTAATATTAAGGTTTTCAATCAGCAAGCTTATGATAGTAAAAATGCTGGAAGTACCTTTTAAGCCAATCTGGAAAGGTCATTTTCTCAAATTTCTCCTTAAGCCTTTTCGAGAGTCACTGAATTAAGTCAACAGGTGATTTCCCCAAAAAGTTCTAGATGTGTCACACATAGTGAAATAGAAAATATTGTTTTTTTATTTAAAACATATTTCAATCTTAAATAAATTTAGATTAACTTACCATTCATAAAACACCCAAATTTAAATGTTTCAATGTTTAAAGACACAAAATTAAATATTAGAACAATAGATGTTTTCGAATGTTTACGATTCTTTTGTTTAACGTTTAATAAAATGTTTCTGACGACAGTATTGAAATTAAATTTGATTTGGCAAAACTAAATTTGGTAACTATTGTCTCCATTGAATTATTCTCTACTGTTGAAATATTATTAATAAAGAAATGGAGAGGCAAGACAAAATATGAAAAAATAGGCACGAAAAAGGCACAAATTTTCTGCGGAGACACAAACTTCCTTACTATAGAGAATTTTTTGCGCTAATCCAAATGTGCTCACTATGCTCGCTGTTTTGCTTTTGCAAATAGCAAAAAACAAGAGGTTTAAATCTTTTGTTAAGGATCTTCCGCACAGATGCAATTATTTTAAATTACCAACCTATGTAATTAGATTTTTATTACTTTAACAAGTTTGTCCTTTCTTATTATTATCTTTCCAGTGCTCAAAAGAAGAATCAACAATTAAGTGTCTCAGCAATTTTATTGCCAAAGCAAAAAATAAAAAAAAATTGGGAATAATTCTTAATTTTCTTATGACAAACTTCAATAACATCCCCTCGATTTGAATGATGGGATCCCAAAGCTATTGCAATCCGGAGATCGTCTCAGAATGATAGCACCGATTTCATGATGAATATGCAAAAAGTATTATAATAGATTTTGAGAAAATTTTAGAAATTAAAAAATTTCAGCCAAAACATGGCCATACAAAAACAAAAAAAACATTACTAAAAGTAATTTTTATCCAAAAATGACCATATTGAAAAATAATGTCATATAGGTAACAATTCCCCTCAAAAAAATTCTGTGTTATTTTTTCTTAAAAAAAAATGTCATACTCTGTACAAAAAATATTATAATTTTTATAAAAAATTGTATGATTAACTTTGGAACACCAAAGTTTTAAATTTTTGCATGCATATTGACTTCGAAAAGTTTTGCTTTCTATGCTAAGAGTTTAGATTTTATTTGAAATTCATTACTAATTACCTTCCATCATCATGTAAATCATTATATAAAGTTTTAAAGCTGACCTTTACTATATTCTCTGCAATGATCTCTGGAATTTATAAATTTTTGTATGATATTGTTTTATTTTACAAAAAAGTATAAAACTTCAAATAGTTTAATTCATTACTTACATAATACATCTAGAAATACTTTAGCCATGCCTCTTCTTACTGGATGGGTGACATAACAACAATATTCACCTGCAGAATGGCTACTAATTTGTTCGATTTTCATAAAACTCTCAATTGTTTCAGCAATTATTTTTCCATTAAACATCCAAATATACTTGCTTACCGGAGGATAAGCAAGAACTGTACAATGCAGTGTTATTTGAGAATTTTCAAGTACTTGATTGGATGGATAAATGTAGATAATTGGATTATCCATATCTAAAACAATAAAAAAATATTTGACCACAATTTAAATGTAGAGAAATATCACAAAGGTACCGTTACCATAAGTTTTTATCAGAGAATTCATATATGTTCAAAGAAAATGTCACTGATTATTCTGAACTGCATGTGATAAACATAATATACTGAATTAAAAAGCTGAAACTTAAATTCTAGGTTTTTTGGATTCCTCATAAAAATTAAAAAAAAAAAAAAAAAATTTATATATTCTTATTATTATAAGCTTTTCAAAACT
>JAUZNK010071375.1:0-14008 GCA_035046665.1 Euphysa ruthae
TATATAGATATTTTGAAAAGGTAGAATCATTCAAGAGTCAAAAAAAGTGTTGAAATAGTAATATGTAATCTATATGATTATAATGGCACTTTAAAAGCCTATTTTTGAATCTTTAAGTAGTCACATCTCTCACAGAGTGAGAAAAATGCATTTGTGTAGAAATCAACTGAAAAATAATCATCAATAAAAACCATGGTGGAGTTATATTGGTATTATGATTGATTGTTATTGCTTTTGATTTCTATTTTTAATGATTATAAGTAAAAGATTATAAGCAAATGGCATTTTATAAAGGCTTTAGTAAAAGAAAATTTTAGTGTAGAAATGACTATTATTTACATGATTCAAGATGACAACTTTGTCTATAACAATTTTGAAGCAGAAAAGGCTATAGGCAAGGTTCGTTCATTATAGTTTATCTATTAAGGGTTCCATCACCTTAAACTTTTTAATGAAGATTTCTTGGAGAATGTTTTTTACCATGGGAAACTCTTATATATTTATCTTAAGTAGTTTTACTATCAATGGCTTTTTTTCCCTTTTTCTCCTTTTTCTTTAAAACTAGTAGCACCTGCTTCAATATAGAAAATGGTGCCATATTCAAAAATTTTACAAATTAAAAAGGGTTGGAGAAAATCCTAACATTCCTATATCGGCCAATTATGTCTCCCTTTTTTATCTATTTTATAGTTTGATCAATTACTGTTGAAACTATGGGACAAAGCTATGAGCAATGGTTTATTCTGGTACACTTTGAAAGATGTTGCGCAGCGAAACAGTCTTGGCAAATTCAAACTTTGTTTTCAGGTATTAGTTCTATGAATCGTTGACAACAATTCTACATTTAAGTCTTTCATCATATGCATCACCTTATTTAAACTCAAAATGAAGTTAGCTAAAAGCACAATTATATGCTGTGTGTTAGCCCCTGGTACCAAGCCATTATTATATAGTTTATGTTATAGTCAGGAAGTTCGCAGTTAAGATTTAACTCCAAAACAGAGAAGATTTTCAAATGAAACAAACTGTATTTAATAATTGATGTTATTCATCCTCCTCAGTCGATATTACTTTACATATTTATTTTAGTAGAAATTTTTTAGCATGTTGATCATGTGTGTATCATCTAAATAAAGAATTTTTCTGATTGATTTGTTTGTAGTTTTTTGTAAAAAGTGCCAAAAAAAAACTTTTTTTTTGCAGTATTGTAGCCTCTCTTTTTTGGCCTCTTCGTTTTTCCAAATTTCTGCACTAAAAATTTTTTTTCTCAAAAAAAAAAAAAGATTTTTTTAACAGAAATTTTTTATTTAAGTTTTATATCAGAAAACAATCTTTTTGATTTACGTTCAGTAATGTTTTTATGTGACAAAGGCTTTTTTTTTTACTCAAAATTTCTTTCAGAATAACAGTTTTACGCTGATTAAACATTTAAGAAAATATCTAAAAATTATTGTTCAAATGCTGTTAATATTTCCTTGGTCCCATAATTCTAATTTTATCTGAAAATGAAAAAAACGCCTTATCAAATTACTCAATTTATTAAAATGTTTCTTATTGTTTTGAAAATCCTCTAGAATCCTATGGCAATACATAATACCCTAAATGTACTTAACCCGCTTTGGTAATTAAAAAAGTTTCCATATAAACCCAAATAGAGTTCTAAAAAACCTGCATGGCTACCATAACATGGATTTAACATAATTTGACATAAATTAAGTGCGTTTGCACAAGTAAAATATGTACTTTAAATTTGACTTAAAAAAGGATAAAACCATTATATATAATGTTCTCAGTTTCTTATCAAAAAAAAATTTTTTAAATACCTGATTTGAAAAGTTAATCTGATTATGAAAGTATTTATACTTGCATAATGAAAGTAAATCAAAATCTTACAATAAACAGTAGTTTTCAAATCGTAGAACATCCATTGATTATATCTAAAATTCTATAAAAACTTTTCAATCTGGACCTAAATACTGCCTAATTAGATGAGTTGTTGATGGGGAAATTTGTCAAAAACTTTTCACTGTATGTACTTTCTTATATATATATATTTATAAATTCTTTGACTCAGATCTGGAATATATTTTTAATTTTACTTTTGTTCATTTTTAAATTATTATTATAATATAAATATTATTTCTTCATTATTTACTTTTGTTCATGTTTTTGTGCTTTTATGCATGAAAATAATTTAACAAATTTTGCGTATGACTCATATAGGCAACGTTTTTTTGAATTTTTTCAAAAACTTGCTTTCATATTATAATTTTTTGGTTTTTTTGTATTAAATATGACGCGGGGTAAGTTATACAATATTAAACTTGATAAAAATCCTTCTTTTCTGCTTAATAATAAAGTAATGAAATCAAGAGAAACAAGTTCTACTACAGGCTCATGTGTTCTGAGAAACAAAGATAAAAATTGAAAGGATTAAGTGAGGTAAAAGCGGTGGTCATCAATTATTGACCTAATATTCTTTTTTATAGTTGAACGAAAAAAGATTTGTTAATAGAAGGCCTTCCCAATCTGCAACCAAAGTAATGATGCCATATAATAAAGAAAAGTTCAATTTCAACAAAATTAAAAAAGAGGAGGTACTGTTTTTATTGGTCATTTTGTTTACTGAAAATAAGTCGGTCGTAAACCAATAATTGTCTAAATGTTAGATTGAGTATACTACATGGTCTTGTACACGTTCTTCCCCTATTGTTGTGGATGCAGTGCTGCCTGCATTGCCACATCAGCTCTCGGACAACTAGTGTTGGTCTTGCTACTGTCTTTGTTTGTCTGATGGTATAGGATAGTAGTTTCCTGATTGCTACATTACTGATTAGTAGAAAGAAACCAAAACTCTTTGCTATGAACTTAAAGAGGGTATCTATCAACAGTTGCTAAATGGTGTTGCAGTTGTAATGCCAAGCTGTGTTTCGAGGGTGACCCTGCATCTGTAACGGTTTGCTTTTCTGAGACCTCAAAACTGCTTTTCCTAAGGCAAAAGGTTCATAGTCAAAGTAATAGACTAAGCTTATTTTCTGTACTACTTTTTCAAACAAGGCAGTAGGACATTTTTTTAAATCCAAGTTTATTATGATAATTATTAGTTAACCTAAATTAGGCTGTGGAACATCACCCAAGCCTTTATCTCTTTCGTTCACCGACATTTGTAGTCTTCACAGTAATTTTTCTCATGTTATATCTTTTTTGTCTCGTTCATCATCAAACAGCTTGGCAATTTGTGAAACAAACCTTGATCCATCGTTTGTCTGACTTTATTGTAACTGGTTAATTTCCAATCAATCGCAAGGAGTCATCTTTTCACAGGTATGCCTTGGCATTTTTATCTATGACAATCTTCTGGTAGCTTACGAAATTGATTGATTGTGTACGATTATGAACTTGGAATCGATAACAAATTTTTTACTCTCTAGTGGATTTGAACCCACGACATTTCCCATGACAATTCACTGCAATATTATCAGAAAATGTGCTACCGCTAGGCCGCACTGCCTTAAAAATTTGTCTTAAAAACCTTGATAAATCTTACCATTCTCCTTCCACAAACTGCTACAGTGTAATCAGCTTCATTTCTGAAAATATTGAAATAGCTCTCATAATTCACCCATCTGCTAATATCTTTGTTATTGGGGATTTCAACATCCACCACACTGACTGGATAGTTTTCTCTAGAACTACTAGCCTTTCTGGTATCGACATTTACAATCTCAGTCTTTAAATTGAACTAGTCGATTCTTTAACTCGTCTTCCTAATCGTGACAACCAGGAAACTTTTCCACGTGATCTGTTGAATTTTTTTCATTTAATCTACAAGACATCCTGTCTCCAGTCCTCTCTAGTCCTTTAGGAAACTCTAACCATCAAGTTTAACATCACCTTATACCATAAGCCATCAATATATAGGAAACTGTTTTGCTATCATAATGGAGACTGGGATAGTTTTCCTGATCTGCATGATATTCCACTCAAACGCATTTTCTATCTTGATACTGAGGAATATGCTAAGAAAACTGCTTCTTGGCGTCATGTTGGCATCTAGGCATATATTCCCCTTCAAGAGTATCAAATGAAACTGCACTCAAACCTATTGCTTTCTCCAGGAATTGCAGCAGTAATTGTTCATTAACCATTATTTTCATTTTCTTCAGCGCACTAATTGTTAGTCATTGTGGAGACTATACGCTCTTACCAAAACCAGATCTATGAACGTTGGGTCACTCTGTCCATTGGATCTTGAAACTTCTGGCGCATCTATAGGAGTTTTTCAATTAAAATTAAGTGTTTGATCCCTCTACTCTTCAATGCGCCTGAGGCTGTTACCTCTGCTAGAAATAAGGCCGAACTTTGTGCTAAGCTGTTCAGCAGTAACTCCTCTCTCGATGATTCTGGTTTTTGTTCTGGTAGGTCCACTGCTGATGCTCTGACTGTCATCTGTAAACACGTCTATCAATCTCTTGATGTTTATGGTGAATTCAGGGCAATTACATTCAACATCTTAAAGGCATTTGACAAGGTGTGGCATGTTGGACTACACCATAAGATGAAGTTGTATCTTATCTCTGAATTTCTTTTTGTCAGGCAGAGAAATTAAGATGGTCCTCGATGACCACTCTTCGAATTGTTACTCTGTAAATTCTGGTATCCTTCAAGGGTCTGTTCTGGTACGTACACTTTACGTGCAATTTTTATATATACGTTGGGTGATACTACTTTGCACTCATCCTTAGGGAAGACAGACAATGCTTTTGATAAGATAGAAATGGCAGCTGATTTCGAAGATTATACTGCTTTAAAACACCATTCCTTCCATTTGTGCTAGGCCTAATATTCTCAAATAACTTTTCTTGGAATTCTTACATTGAATCCATTGCAAAATCTGCTGCCAAGAAGGTTTTATCTCTATTTGTGTGTGGCGCTTTCTTTTGCCTGAGAGTGTACGTTATATTTATAAGGCACCATTTAACCATGTGTTGAATATTGCTGCCACCTTTGGGCCAGAGCCTCTACTGCATGTCTACATTTTCTTGACCAAATTCAGAAATGTTTACTCAACCTCGTTGGTCCTCATCTTCTTTCGAATCTTCAATCATTTATCTATTGCATGTAGCCTCGTTGTCACTTTTCTGCAAGTACTTTGATAAATACTATTCTGATAATTTGAAAGAAATTTTACCTTCACTTAAGACTTTCTTAAGGACCACAAGGCTTTGATCTGCTAAATCCCTAATTTTCGCAAAAACTTTTTATACATCAAGCTTTTTCCCATAAACTACTCTCTTTTGGAACTCTCTGCCTTCTGCCTTCGTACTATGATCTCTAATCCTTTAAGTGTAATGTCAACCAACATGTTGCTATGTCTCAGTTTGTGTAAGGCCTGCTTTATCTTTATCTCTTATTTTAGCTTTCTGTCTAGTATTGACTTTTTGGTCAGCATATAGTGTAAGTTTAGGAAAAATTTTCAAAAATATCAATGCCCTTACAAGACATATTTTTGGTGTCACTGTTAAAAAAAGATGATCTTAAAGTGGCAATTTCATTTTATTATTATATAAACATCTAAACGGAAGGATAAACTAATGACATATATTAGTTACTTAATAGGACTTCTTTGATTAAGCTTGTCCAAGAAAACCTGGGGAATCCCTTTGACGTTATTTAACAGTAAAGAGAAAAGAACTTTTTGCATAAAAGCATATTCGCTTACAATGAGAACCTGCCAAAAAAAAATGCTTTCAAAATGTTTGCAATTCCTAAATCTATTTGGTTTTGTTATCAAAATTGCGAATCAGGCTAATTAATTAGCAATATTAAAAAAATTTTTTCTTGGATTTTTGTAATCTGTTGAATTGTCAAGTCCAACCTTATTTTATATATTTTAGCGCAATATTTCTACTGATTTAATTAAGAAAGTAGGATTCTGATTAAATTGACATAAAAAATCTAAAAAACTTATTAAATCATAAATCTTCGAAAATAAATATTTAAATTACTGTTAATTTTCTTTGCTATTTGAAATCTTGCTGTTTTTATTAAGGTATTGATGGTGCTTCATGAGGCGTTTGACCAGGTAGGTTAAATTTATTATTTAAAATAAAATATTTTGTTTTTATATCCTTTATTTTCATGTAACTTTTATATAAGCACGCATTTCCCTATCCATTCATTCGTTTTTTGATCTGTCATAATACTTTTTAAATTTGCTTCTGGATTAATTTTTGAATGATAAAGTTTAATTTTAGATTTCCATAAAAAACCTCGCTTATAAGCATGACCATATTAGGTATAAATGATATGTAATTCAATTAACATCTATTTTGATTTTAATTTTAATTTTAAAATTGAATATTTATTTAATGTTTAGAGGGAAAGATGTGATCAGCTGTTAATAAATGTCAGTCCTATTGGTTATGGACATGTTTTGCTTGTGCCAGATTGTAAGAGTGACTTACCTCAAGTAAGCAAATATAAAGTATTTAATTTGAAAATGTTTTCAGTTATAACTATAACGTTATAACTAAAAGGACTAAATTTTATATAAAATTGATCCTTTTATGAATGCGCTTAAGTAACTCTTCTTAACTTCTTGTTTTAAAAATATTTTGTAAGTGACATCACTAACTACAATTTAATCTCACTGCTCCTTTAAAGATTTTTGAGCTTACGTTTTTCAAAAAAATATTCGTTCAGGGGTTATTTCTCTGAAATAGTGACATCACTATATTTTGCAACCTTAAAATGGCCATAGTTTGAGAATAATAAAGATTTTTTTAAAAAAGAAAATTTAAATTCTTCAATATATTTGTGCTGACTTTCCAAAATTCCATAACACAAGAAATAAAATTTGTTACCCCGTGCAAGTTATGAAGGATTTCATTTTATCGGCATTCACTGCAGGCACGTACTTTTATAGCAAAATTTTTATAAAGTTTCTGCTTGTTATTTTAGATCTTAACAGTTCATGGTGTCAAAAGAGCTGTACAGATATGCTTGTTATCTACTCAAAAGTAAATAATTAGCTTCTCTATAAGCAATACCTATACTGGGTTCAAAAAATACAAAAAGCGAATTGATAAAATCATTAGCAGCTTAAATACTGAATTTGTGTGTCAGTTTCCTTTATTACTAAATAAATATTTGTTTGTAAGGGAAGATTAATTTTATTCTCTGACCTACTTAAAAGATAGGAGAAACTTTGTGCCTTTAGTGTTTGGGGATACCTGCAGTGGTTTATTTAGTAAGTTGTTTATAGGACCTTAAATTTATTGGGAGAGGGGAAGTATCCCAAGTGGTTTCATATTGTGTTATGGTTAATTTAAAATTGTTTTTGTTGCTGTCAATGTTAAGCTAATTACACTTGCCGTGTTTGCTCAATAACTTTCAGAGCCTGCTCTAATAGCTTGAGCCTATAATAGTTTCTGTGTTTTCCTTTTGTAACAACATACAATGAATGATTGACACTCCAATCAGCTAGTATCTCACCTACACGAACATCATGATTGGCTTTCTTTAAAATATATTTTATTTTCCATTAGCTCTAATCAGTCTGTTAAAATAGATAAAATTTAAAATCGAGCAGAATCAACGCCTCTTTGGAAACAGAAAAATGTTGCCAGATTTTAAGTTTGTATTTATTTGAGTTTAATTAAATAATTGCTTTGTTCATTTTTTGATTTAGAGGTTTCTGCATTGGATTTAACAGCTTATGTGCACTAGCTTCTGTCAACCACCTCCACTTTCATTTATTGTATCCAAATATTGATATTCCAATTACAAGGAGTGTATGTATGTTTTTTTTTTATTCTACTTTTTACGGTAGGGAAAGGTCATATTGTTACGAATCCATTTTGAAAAGTATTGCGAGATAAGTAAAATTCATTGTGTTATCTTTGTTGGTATGAATGTATATATATTTGATATACCAGGTTGCGGTTATTAAGCAATCTGATATTCCGACCCGCGCAGTGAAGGTCCTATGAATATAGCGCTGTTTTTCAATCCGTCTATGCTAAATTTCAATACCCCATTCAGTTAAAAATTAACGAGGCAAAAGAAAAATTTTTTGTTAACCTGGTCTTCAGGAAAACTAGGCAACTAGACAAAAGTGAACCAAAAATTTATATAAAAACTTTTATAAAATATAAAAGAAGTCAAGAAGAATAATAAATGAATTGTTTTCCAAATTTTATCAAAATTTTTTGTTCTTACTATAATCAGACTGAATTATCATTTTCTCAAAAAAAATTTTTCTCGTTGTAATTTGGGTAACAGATGCAAAAATAATTATTTTTGCATTTATCTTATGATCCGCTTATTCATATTTTAGTTTTTTACATTAGGGTAAGGGGTAATTAGACAATTGAAGTGACAGGTTTTTGAAAAAAATTTTTGTTAGCTAGAAATTTAGGTTAAATGCGGCAAAAGTTGACCAAAATACATGCTTTTTCTCTAAATCTACTCATTAACTTTGTTTTACTTTCTGCATAAAGTCAGATGTTAAAAACAAGAAATTAAATATCTATTCACTCTCTACAAAACCCAAACCATGTAAACCGCATAGGATTCCTTGAAATCTGGTCTCCTGTCATCCATCAATAAAATCTTCTTTGATAATCCGTATAAGAACAACCGTTTAGTCTGCTATAGCCTAATTTCAACATATTAATTCAGTTCAATCACTGCATTTACGTCACCTCTGGAATTTCTATATAAAAATTTTTAATTTATTGTCAATTACCTCATAACGGGAGCAGTTTGTTTCTCGAAACGTACACGTAATAAATTATTTAAACTCGGGACTTCTCTCTCAATATATTATGACTGAGTTGATAAACCAAAACATTTTAAAATAAATGATCTGTTCCAAATTTTTTCGAAAATGTTTGTTCTTGCTAAAATCTTGGTTAACAAGACATCCGCCATTTGCACGTTTTGAGTTTTGCTCTTTAGATTTTATTTTTGGTTTAAACGAGTGGGTGTTGGTTAAAAATTATCAGTGAAAAATTCGGTGAAAATTTTAGGGGTATTTCAACCTTTTTTGTGACTTGCGTAATTATATAGAAGAATTTTTACTGATAATGCCTTAACCTCTGAGTCCTTGGGATATATTATTGCATTTTTACTCAACAACTTTAATTTTTTAATTGTTTCAAGCCACTTTTGGAAACCTTCAACTTATATGTCTTGGGCAATCCTACATCTATTCTATTAAATATTGGGCAATTCTAATTTTTGATAATGGCATTGGAGGTGTTTTAGTTTTTGATACTTTCGTAAAAGATGTTTTAAAAATTTTTTTAAGAAAACTCTAAATTGACGCCATGGATAACACTAAAATTTAGCTTGTAAAAAAATGTCTTGCATCATTCAATGGAGTATTTAGTGTTGATTCAATCTTATGGTTTTAATTTAGAAAATTGAAAATGTTGGCAAAGAATTTAGTATACTTCATGACTATATGGTTAACGGTTTTGTTGTCCAATTGACTGAAAATAACCTCAATGAGTTTTCTAAGTAGGTTTTAATTTTAATCCTAGTGCAATTTAAACATGAAGTTAGAAAGGAAAAATATTTCATTATTACTTATTTTGCGAAATTTCTGGTCAAATTTTCTTTATCTGGTATAACTTTGTCGACATATGTTTGCCTATTTTTCAAAAAATTTTGAAATTTAGCTGAATATTATTTAAATAAGCTTGACACAAAAACTTCAGTTTTACTGTTTTTTTTTCAGTTTTTGCTGTTTATGTGCAATGATTTTTATTGTAACTTGAGAAGCTAAATTTTAAAAATATAATCAAAAGCGTCCCTTTCAAATTCGTTGAATTCGTCTTTCTCACCATCACTAACGTCGTCATCTTTTACATCCTCATCCTACAAATACAGTATAAAGACTATTTTAGCATCTGTTATGTGTTATTTTGTGTGTTATGGAATTAAAACAAACAATTAATAGTTTACAGTGAAAAGTGGAAAAAAAAAAGAAAATAAATAAAATGATACGAAAAGTCGGGAGAATAAAAATCTTGAATTTTTGATAACATGTTTCCATGTTTTTCTATGGTTGCACAAAAACTTCTATTCAGATACAGTAAATTTTGGGCAACCACACACAAACATATACTTTAATCCATTCGTTTAACATGAGCAGATATTCGTGCCACTTGAGTTCTTTAAAATTGCATCTAATACCTTTAAATATGCTCGGGGGAGTTACATCTTTATCTATTAATATGAGAACCAAACAGTTATCATCTAACTTCCAACCCCAAGCTGTTGGATCCAAATTTAATGCTTTGTCCAACATTTTCCATTCTTTTATTTTTAGGGGAGCTTGCAAACTATGAAAGCATGCTGTTCTTTCTGAAGCTTCCAGCTTCTGTGGTTCGATAATACCATTAAAAGCGCTCGGCTATATTTTAAATACCTAAAGTGTGTATTGAAGAAAAATTACATGTTTAAATGTTAAAGATTTTTTGCAAGCAGAAAAAACAACCAAAAACTTTAATACAGTTTCATTATAGAGTTTTACGATAACTATTTGAATAAAAATTTCCCCGGATAATTAGTGAAAAGTGTTCTTAAAATCGGGAAAATAAATGATGAATATAACGCTGTATGGGGCATTGATGTATAGTGTCATTGTGTAGCGTAAAAGCCAGGAATTTCTTTACTGTAATTACAGTAATTATTCTAGAACTCTAAGAAAGGGATGTGATGCTGCACAAAGGGCTGTAAAGCCATTTGAAAAAAATGAAAAATTAGTATTCCTCCGTACATCTCCACAAATATCTTCATGGCAGCATCCCCAATCTCTATTTTGCCCAATAATCTTTCATAATTTTTGAACCAAATTAGATGATCTTTAATTTCTGAGCCAGTTTAATAAAACCTGTTTTTCCTTTTCCCAATTGGATGATGTCGGTCGTGTCACAACCATACCACGCATGTATAAACAACAGCTGATCTTTAAACTTAATCGTTTGAACGACTTCTTTAATATTCCAGCATTTTCCCGCTCTTGAAGGAAATAAATATCTGAGAGTTCATCTTTCCAATTATAAAGTCGTTGCGACATCTGTATCATCAGCTACGAAAATTTTATTTGATTCCTTTGCTAACGGTAATGCTGTTGACACTATCTTTGTGTCTGCGTCGCCTTCATATATATGCACCACTTGCCCATCACTTTTAAAGAAATCTGACAAAAGTGAAATTAACTGGCTTTTGTTGTGAGCATTAGACAGGAAACGCTTCTTAGAATATGGAGCTTCATTCTTTGGTTTCACTACGACGTTTTCGGATGAACCTTTAGATTTCAACCTTTTCGAGTGTTCATTTGATTTTGTTGACATTGTATCGTCATTAACATCAAACATAACATGTGCTCGGCAACTATCAGACCTAGGAATTGTTAGGGAATCCAAAGCAACAAATTGGTCTTTTCTCTTGATTTTGCATCCAAAAATTTAACATCATTCAGACTCTCTTTCACTCGAGATCCGATACCTTCAACTTCGTCACAATTTATTTGGTCGTTACCATGTATCGATACAATACCCGTGGATAACGAGTAGAGGTTCCCATCTTCCATACTAAATGGATTCCTGATCTTAAACCAATCGTAAAATTTCTGGCAGTCATTGTAATCACGTTCACAGCATTTTGTTCCCATGTCAATATTCTGATCTCTCAACCTAGTTGACAGTTTTATCATACTTTCATGAACAACGGCTCTGCGACTGATAATCATTACACAATGATTCCTCGCATTTTCACCAAAACCTCTTCCTCTTGTTAGATCACATTTTATAGAGCGCATGAGAGTTTATTTAATTACAAGGCCAGACCATAGTCCTGCCTAGAACCTACCTGATCTTCGCACAACATGACGACCAAACTCAAACTGTTGATGTAACCATGGGTTTGTCTGTGACAGACTAAAATTTCTTGAATATACAATATTGAGCACTTAGCATAATTGATGTATCCTAAAGCTGCAAATAAATTTTTTATTTTGACGAGTGTTTGAATTTGTAGGTACCAGTTGTAAGTTCTGTCTACAAAAATGGATTCTTTGACGATGATATGCGATATGCTCAATACAAAGCAACATAACTTAGCAGTGCGTAATTCTTTAGCTTTTTATTTTGCATATGTTGATATTGCATCCTCAATGTTTCTAAATACACACCTTTCTTTGTTCATACCGTCTTTCATGGCTTTGTTGTATACATCCTCGAGCTCAGAAACTTTTATTTTTCCATCATCTATCAATGTGTTGCTAATATGATTGACTAAAGCACTCTAAACTAACATATACGCTCGTAAAGCTTATGCTACTGCATATTATGATATTAAGTTTACAGTAGACTTCCGAGTTGACTTCCTCCAAACCAGCATCACTCATGAGATTCCCATTATTCCCAAGAAAACTCATCAAAGTATGGAACCCACTTATTCGACAAACAATTTGAAGATTCTTATACTTTAATATTCCCATAGCTATGTGCAATAAGGGTTGGTCAAAGGTTATGCAAGGTGTTGATGTTATTTGTTTGAAATCGAAAGCGGTTTTGCAGGAAATATGGTATATTGCTTTTTCTGCTACCAAATCATTACATAAGTTCAGACGATGGTGAACATAATCTTTCCTTGTATCCCCTATACTTTCACAACGATTAATTAGTGTGTCAATCAACGGTAGTGTTTCCACTCTGATAACGGTTGAATTCATTCTCATTGCTTTTTATGTACAAAGAAAGTATAGTAGCTGATTTTCCAATCAAAAGTTTTGTCTATTGACGATCTTTGTCTTTTTCTCGGCATTTCAAAACTCTTGGCTTTTTGAGTATCCACAAATTTCGGCCTGCAATGATAATGGACAAGAACTTCACTTGGCAAATCTTTCTGCAACATCAACATCAGACAATGAATTACATCTCAGTGAATGCATCTAATAATGACATTGCATTGCTTGTGAACTCCGGTATGAATTAGAAACGATACTATTGCATTGTATATCAAGACTTGCTTGCTTTTTGCAAAGGTTACGCTTGAAATAATCTATCATGCTATTTACATAAAGGGTTAAAACAATATTTTACGGGGGTCTTAATATAACCAAAACCTCTTAAAATTTAATTATTTATTTCCAGTCCTTCATACAATGCTAATCAGAATGAAATTTCCTTTACAACGATATATTGTGTATGATTTAGAGAAAGCAAAATTTTTACCTACAGTCAAATCCAGCATTATGGATTATGCTCAAATATAAGAATTGCCGATACCCAATCGATGGGGCTTTTACTTCTGTGAAACCCAACAGTATGCCCTACTTCTGTGCCAAGTTTCAGCTTTATATTGATTTTTTCCGGGTAGTTTCCCAATTCTATCCTACTAATATATAAAATACTTTGCAAACGATTTAAGCACTTTTTTGGATTAATAACAACCAAGAGCTTAAATGATTATTTCAATTGTAATTTATAATTTTTTCTTTAGAAAAGTTACGATCATTACAGATTACTTATGATGGCGAAATATCCCTCATAATTTGTTCATGTGCAAAAGTCCTGCTAATTACTCCAATTTAGCAGCCAATGTCGTCACTGCTTATATCTTTCCCAAAGTACCTTCACTCAGTAAGTAATGCGTTTACTCTGTGATTTGAGATGGAATAATGAAATTTTGTAGTGCTAGTTATTGTTTACCCAAAATTCAGCACAAAAAATTATCATTAGATTTAACCTCATCAATAGGAAGTGTTGAGTTGCTTTTATATGTTTATAGTTAAATTTATACTATTTTTATAGTTAATTTTTTTTTTCTCATTTTGCATCCAGTTTATTTTTACTAGCTTTTGTGCATTCACTAAGATTGTTCCATATCGAGGGACCCATATAAGAAATTTTTGACATTGGCTAGTTTTTCTGAAAGGTTGATCAAGTTTTTGATAGGAGTTCATTGTTCTTAAGCTATTATTTAAACT
>JAUZNK010071386.1:0-14006 GCA_035046665.1 Euphysa ruthae
TGTATGTATGTATGTATGTATCCTGGTTTGTTTTGTATTATATTTAAATTTTTAGGATTTATTTTGTTATATTTTTATTGATAGTGAATAAATACTTACTTAATTACTTACTTCACTATGGTTGTCAAAATTGTCAATTAACTTGTAAAAGTTTGTTAGAAAATATTACTGCGCTTATAAAATCACACACTGAAGTGTTTTCATCTATATTTGAAGAATTATGAGATTACAGATTTAAAGAAAAACAAATCTACTTTGCTTCCATTATTCGATATTCTTATTTACTAAAGTATACTTTATTAAGGAGAATATCTAGTGGAAATGCAGATCTTCTCAAATTGGCGACTGTTTTATGAAACAAAGGTAAAATTTGAAAGGATGTCTGTCTAATATTTGATGAAATGCAAAAATCTGGAGAAAATTTTGGAGGAAAGTTAATTGGAGCAGATACTAATAATGAACTGTACAAAGGCATCGCCTGCTTTGTGATTGTTGGACTGAAAGAATTACCTTAAATTATTAAATCGTGCCCGGAAACCTTGATAAATGTTGAATGGTTAAAAAAGAAAATTTAAAGTTGCTTGGAGTCACTAAAAGAATGTGCATTTAACGTCCAAGCAGTTATTTCCGATAATCAACCATCACTTTCAAAAAACTTCTCAAATCTTTTAACCAAAACGAAGTCGGCTTGTTTGTGCAGTACACGTCTAGTTCTAAAATTTATTCTAGTGTTCATTTTGTGAAAAATTTAAGAAACAAACAACAATCGATACTTGTTTCTAAAGTTTGAGTTTAAAAGCTTTAGAGACAAAATAAAATTTGATGTTGGAAAAATGAGATTTTTCGAAAAAGACAGCGGGTTAGATGCAAACCTAAGAAACGCACCCAGAATTTCAAGCAAAGTAACACATCCTGGAAAAGACAAGTAAAATGTATATTTGAACAAACAACTTTTGCCGTCATACAATTCCATTACCCTGAAAAATCTAGTAATATAGGTTTTTTTGAACTTCAAATGGTAGAATGTAGCAAATTCAAAAAATAGATTTTCTTCAACAAACCCACTTGGGGACGAAGCAGTGCAAAAAAACATTAAACCCCAGTTTTTAGAAGATTTAGCTGATTAGGACTTGTTCGCAGAGTATAAGAACAGAAAACAGTGAAAAATTTACACTATTTTCGAAAACAATACACAAAATGGCTTTATTTTCACTAGAACCCACAGGTGAAATTAATTAATTTCATAACTGAAGCCTTCCTAATTAAATGACGAGAATGTTTTGACTTGTTGTTTTCAAAGCGACCAAACGTTCAAACGTGAAACAAACATTCAGACAATATCGACAGATGAGCGGAGGGAAATTTCTAGTTGGTTTGAGAGAAACTAATTCATCAGAAAAAATTTTAACAATAAAAAAAAGTCAATTAAAAGAAGGAATCGATTATAACAATGAGGTAAAAGAAAATGAAACAACATACAATGAAACAACATACAATGAAAATGTTGAAAGTTTTCTAGTAATACAATGAGCACATCTTCCCAAAATCATCTTCAACTTTTAGATGACTCCAAGGAGGTAGGAGTGTATATCGCAGGTTACGATGCTAAAAAATTTTTAAAAATGTTTAGGCAGCTGTTGACAAAGTTCATTGATAGATGTCGTTGAAAAAATGCTGATTTTTCATATTTAAAAAGTTTATCACGGGGAGGACTTACTGTACCACTGTTGAGTCTTACTATGTGTGTAATGCATTTACAGTGTTTGACTGTTATTTTTAAAAAATCAACAAATCCAAATTCCCACAACATAATGCTGCTAAAAAATTACTGGCTCATTTATTAAATTCATTTCAACAATTCACATGTAACAGTCATGAGTTTCTTGGACAAAATTATGTAAATGACATTATTTGCAACATTTTCTTTAATTATAGTGTATAGATTTTTTTAATTGGTACCGTTAATTGTCAATATTTTTGTTTTAATGAAACACTCCCTCAAATATGTTGTCTCAAAAATACCCCCACATTCCAATTATTCTCCGAAGTTTTAGTTTACAAAATATAAGTATTTTCTATTTAATATATATTTAATTTTGTTTAATTAATTTTAACTACTATAGTTACAATATTTATTACAATGATAATTATTTTTTGGTCCACATAAACTATCCACAAACATGAAAATAATATAACAAACTTTCATTGATCTTCTTACGTTATTTATTTAAAAATGAATGGCTTTCTATTTTTGTGCTCAAAATGCAAAATACCCAGAATTCTAGTATAGTAGGCCATGTCCACCCTTTCAACTATACACAGGAATTTAGAAAAAAATTTAATAACCCATTATTATTAACCCATTACTGAGCTTTACACAAAATCTATTTTAGGAGATATCCTTGAAAATTACCTATTTTGAATTAATTTAAATTTTTTAATCAAAAATACCTGATTAGGGTCATGAACCCAGTTCCCATCTACAAAATATTTGAAATAATGTGTTCCACTTGGAAGATCAATTATTGCTGCATACTCACCGCCACTAAATAATCAAATATAATTGAATAATTGAAGCACCAAATAGGAAATTAAACGTTTTAAAAAAAAATTTCCTTTTGTATAAATCAAAAAGGACCCCAGAATATTAATTATCAGGAAATATTCAATTCTGAATCACTGTAACCTCAAGCAAAATCTCAAATAAAATAAATAAATAAATAAATAAAAAAGAGCATTTGATGACTGTTGTTTAAAACAATGACTTTATGGTGAGGAACCAATATGCTCTTATAGCTGACTAAAAAATAAAATAGATATGGGTTAGTTCAGGAAGATAACACAAGAAATTTTTGATTTTGATAACGCAAAAAATGAGAAAGTAATTTATACAAGAGAAATGATGTTGGTAACGATGAGGTGAAATAATTAGTGTTCATTTACCAAACATACACTTTCTTTTAGAATATAATTTCTTTTAGAATGGAGTCAAACAAAATTCAAATACAAATTAACAAATCAGTAACTGAAACAAATTGATTAAGTATGTAAACATGCATCGATGGATACAAGATAATTTTTAATTTTTAAAATCTTGTTTGCTTCAACGGATTTTTGAAAAATTTTGCTTGTTTAGCTTCGCTATTTGAAACAAGCCTATCAGGTGCGTCACCTTAAATGAAGTAAATCCACACAATATAAGCATAACAATAATATATATAACATAAGTCTCGACAATAGTTTTCTTACCTATTTGCTAATGGTACCCTGGTTTTCCAGTCATTGAATGTTCCAGATACATAAACCTCTTTGCCACCATACTCCCACATAAATATTGTAGGTATAGTCAAACTTTTAGAGGATATATCTAAATCTACAGGCACAAATCCATTGCCACCATCATCAGTAACACGACGCAATCTGACATCTGTAAATAAAAATAACTTATTCTTGAAGTCAAATGGTTAACCAATCATGGTGTCATTTCACATTTTTAAGAGAGAATAGAAATCAATACCGTACCCATTACTTAGAAATCCACTTATACGTAGTTTGATAAAAATTTTTGAAAAAAGTTTGAATTATTCAATATCAAGACAGGCATTTATGCCAATATATAAAACTTTAATGAGAACATGTTAACTAGATTTGTTCATAAGTAACCCCAAGATATTGGCACTGCCAGGTAACAAACACTGCAATTCAGAATTAAAAATATGTATTTACATGCCAAGAATTTTTCTGAAGATAAAAATGTTATTGTCAACAAAACATTCTAATGAATTTCTGAAAAATTGACATAAAATTCTACTTTTCAAAAGAATATTGTTTTTACAAATAATATCAGCCTGAATGAAAAATTCATAAAAATTCTTGAACATTAACAAGGAAAAACCTTTTAATTTATTTTGAATTTAAATCAAAATTAAGATATATTTTGACTAAGGCTCTAAATAAGATTTTTCTACCATAGTCATAGTAAAATGTTATAAAGTTTAATTCTTTTAACTAAGACAAATTTAGTCCAAATATGAAGTTCAAATCATAATATAAATATGACATAATATACAATTTGATCTACCAGATCAGTTGTTTATTGCCAAATGTAATGACAGGTCTTAAAATTTGATTTACTTGCAAGTCAAAATAAAATTTTCTAGCTATAACTAGACAAAACTTAGATGTCTCTTTTTATGTTATGTTTGCAAAGACCAAGAGTGAAGATACCTAAGACACCTAAGCTGTAAGTTGTAATTATTAGTATGACTATTTTTCAGTACATTTCTAAAATTCTGATTAGCATTATTAGCCATATGTGTTCGATACCCTTCTAGGATTAAATTTGATTCTTATTTGCCATATTTAGTTTGTAAATAACTACATATTTAAACTGAATAAGGATTATCTTATGTTAAAAACAAACATAATAAAATCAGTCGGTAAAATTGGATTTTTTGCTGTAAAATAATTAAATTATTTTCTTAGGGATCACATCCATATTCATTAGGTCATTTATGTGACCAATAAAGAGTGGCCATTTTAATATTTATCATAATATTTTATTTGTGAAAAGACTGCAGCTATAAGAAGGTCCAGTCCTGTTATTAATAATCAAAGGTTTGTTTATACTTTTTATAATTGCTGTTCTTGTTTTTATCTACGTTTAAAATTGAATTTAAATTGTGTTTCCGTGTTCAATACTCCTTCACAACTAAAATGAGAATTATAGTCCAATTATTCATTCAAGTAAAAAGTTTTCATCTGCATATGGGAATGATTCTTTAAATGAAAAGAATTAATAATAAAAGTTTAATATTCTACTGCATTACCTTAAAAATCTGACTATAAACCCTGGGCTTATACAAGTTTGTAAGCCTTTGTTCAGGCAATTATTTATACATGGGAGGGGGCTTACATATGGCCTTGACCATTTCGTTAATGAAATTAACAATAAGTCATAAAATAGCATTATTTAGGTGAAATATCCCAAAATTAGGCAAATCTAAATAAAAATAGCATGAATTAACAAGTACCTTTAACTACTAAGGGCTTATATAGAGGGGTATATATGCTACACTTTATGTGTTAAGAAACTTATTGGGCCTATACATTTGGTTACTTATACTGGATTATAGTTTGAGTTCTACGGTATTGTTATTCATATTTAAAATAAAAGTCACTGGATTTCAAAAATAAAAAATTGATGTATTTTAATCAGAAATCATTATTTTATTTACGTATTCTTCTTGCTCATTTCAATAATCAGCAGTCTATCAGCAATCAGCAAGCCTGATCAGTTAATTTGTTGTTCTGTGGTCATCATATAGAAGTTGGTCGGTCGGTCGACGTAGTTAAAATGATTATACCATATTTCCTGAATTAAGCACCAACCCTAACATTTGGATCATTGAACTTTGTTAAACTATAAAAGGTGGTTATTGAAAAAAACCATAATAATATGATTTAAAATTATAGTATATATTATGGAGTCAGAAACTGGTTACATACGGAAAAACTGCCAGGACCGAAAAGGTTTGCAGACTGCTACCACAGCAACAAAATTGAAAAAAATTTAACAAATAGAGTAAAAATATGATATCATGTTTGAAAGACAAAAGAAATGTGTATAAAATGTCAACTTGCATAAATAAGATGTATTGAGAGCCAGGAAGCAAAAGGAAGTTTCTTTAGTAATAGATGATTACAATAAAAATATGGCATCAATAAGAGTGACCAAATGTTGACACAAAGCAGACAAAAAAAAGGTGAAAAAGTGGTACAAGAAAGTATTTACTCATTTGATCAACCAAGCAGTCTTCAATGCTCACATAGTTTGTAACAAAATGGGGAGGAATGTATCAGCATTGCAGTTTAGAATACAACTAACCACATCAATGATCCAATGACATAGTCAAAAGCCAACTGGTAAAGGTCGCTTAAGAATGGCAGCAAACAGCCCGTTAAAATAAGTTGACCAGCATTTTCCATCATATGTCCCGGCATTAGCATCAAAAATAAATGCTAAAAGAAGGTGCGTTGTTGTGCTGTAAGATTCTAGATATGAATGCGTTGATTGTGATGTTAGACTTTGTGCTCCATGCTTTGCCAATTACCACAAAAAAAGTGGATATTAATTTATTATATTGATTTATCGTTCTTTATTATTATGTATCAGCGTTACAGTTTTTACTCAAAACCTTATTTCCCACTTATTTTACTCAAAAAGTTATTTCCAAAGATTTTCTGTAGAATTTTATTTCCTATTATTACCTATTATATAAGTTTATTTATTTATAAATAGTGTAAATATAAATAGTGTAAATATAAATAGTGTAAATATAAATAGTGTAAATATAAATAGTGTAAATATAAAAAGTCTAAAAAATGTACATGCGCTGTTCTTTGGTGATAAGCAAAAAGACGAATATTTTTTTTTTTCAAAAAACGGGACATTGAGAAACCACTTCCTAGAAAAATAGTGGAATTATGATTGAAATAATAAAACAAAATATGGGACTGTTAAAGGTTAAGCTATAGATAGCCATATTGTTTACAAAATGTTCAAAGGTAATAGATATATAGCAAAACATGTCTCACTTATTGTGTCACATATTAATGTGATAATAATTATGCTTTTTAAACTCTAAATACAAAACAAGCACAACTTGAGGGCGATGAGGAGAAAAACTTGTGGGAAGATGTGATGCCAGACCTCATGTCTGACGAGGAAGACTCTAGATATGATGCTAAAAACATATTTAGAGTCAAGACACCTGATTGGAGATCAGAAGATATCACAAATGTAATACGAAAGTTGGACAAACAGAGGGATGATAAGAGTCATGGAGGGACGACACATGATACGTACTATTTATTGGAACCCATTAAATGATGAAATCAAAAAAATCAATGGCAAAAAGCTTTATCTTTCTAAATTTGTAAAGTAAGTTTTAATAGATTCTAATCTTTCATGGCAATTTCACAAAGATGAAAATTTAAATTTAAATAGATCTAACAGTATGCTATTTAAAATTTGCTACTTTGTTGATAAATCTACTCTTAAAAATATATACTCTTCTCACTTGAATTAGTGATGTCAAATCTGGGGGCAAACAGGAAATTATCATATATATATAAAATACTTTCAGTTCAATGATAATCTATTCACATTATAAACTTTCAACCTCGAAATCATTTAAAGAATTTAAGAATTTTAACTCCAACTCCCTCCATTTAAAATGGTATTAATTCAAAAAGATTGTCATTAAATTCTCTTTTAATCTTGTGGACCCATGGTGCAGTGGCCTAAGGAACCAAACAACGGAGCCTGTAGTGAAAAGGTATGTAGCTTTAACCCACTTGATGACTGAGTTTACGGTGAAACCACCATCTAATTTAGGGTAACATATTATACCAGAATTTAGATGGTGTATGTCTGTCCTCATCCTGTGTCCCAAATTCGTGATATATGTATCTATATATATATATATATATATATATATAAAATGGTGTCACTCTTTCTCTGTATGAGCGGCTCCATCCAATTCAACTATCTTTTTTAAAAAATTATTTTTGTAGTATTAGTAATTTTTTATAAAATAATTTTATAAAATAATTGTATAAAATAATTGTATAAAATAATTGTATAATTATATATATAATATTTTTTGTTGTAGGATTGTTTTAAATTATCATTGATTGATTGACTAATTGAATGATTGCAACCTCTTCACTAATGAAAGGATAACCATCTAAAAAAATAAAAGCTATTCACCTAAAAAAAAAAATTGAAATTTAATGCATATATTGAAATAGCTGTCTTATATTTTGTATTCATTTCATCTAAAAGCCTGTTATGTTTGAGGATTGTCCTTATTTAGATAAAAAAATTTTTATTACGTGGCAATTTTTCGAGAAAAAAATACTTTGAAAATTATAAATCTCATTGAGTTTCGAATAATTTTTCTTTTTGGAAACTTTTGGAATTTCACTCTTCAAAATATTAGGAAACATAAATTTCCGTCAAACTTCCAGCTAGGGAAATTTTGAGGGAAATCTAGAGATTTATTTTTAAGAAATATTTGGAAATGCTGAATTTCCCTGAAGACGGGAGCCATTTGTCTCCTGAAACATAGCCGTAATAAATTATTTAAACTTATGACATGAAAATTTCTTACTCAATATAATAGTGGAATGTTACTATTAATAGCAAATGTGGATTGTTGATGATAAAAACCACTAAATAAACAGAAAATTATAATCTTATAATAACCTCATTAATGTAAAAGAAAGTTGTTTTAGAAAGATAAAATTAAAACTTTATTAAAAATTTGGCATTTTTTATTCATAGTGCTTTTATTTCTTTTGAAAATTGTTTGTTTATCTTTTCAATTGGTCTTTTAAGAAAGTTTTAAACAGCTAATCATTCGTAGCAAAGTTAAAATAATTATTAGGAAAAGCAAATACCAACTAGACTATTACTGGTCTGAATGGACAGTGATTAAATTTTTTGTGATTAAACTTTACAAATAATTATAAATGTATTTCATAAGATAAAAATTAAAATCACAGTTTTCAAAAATCCCTGAAGTTGCTTTTATTTAATGTACAGTAAAACAAGGACTTACCCTGTGCAGGTGTAATTTCTAGGGAATCATCAAACTTTTTCATTGATTGAAAATCAATTGCTGATGAATCATGAGACTCGCCAGTTTCATTTCGAAACTTCCCCTGAGTTTGACCCATTTTTTAAAATAGATTACATCTAAAAAATATTTACATTTCTTTCAATAGTATAAATTGTTAGCTTATAAATAAAATTACTATACAATAAAAGTTCTATTTTCTTCAACGTTTAGAGATGCAAGAATTTTTTTTTATCTATCCATTGATAAAACCATCTTTGCTTCACTTTCAAAGTTCATTAAAATGAAACATGAGTATTTCTTGAAGTGTTATACTTTTCTTATTTTGCATTATCTCGTAAAATACATTACATTTTAATAACTTTTTTTTCTTTTAACTTGCAGTGCCAAAGTGTAATTCTTATAAATTTTTGTTTATGAATCATGGAATAAGTACTTGTTATTTAGGGTACCAGTTTACAAAAACCTTGACTATAACTTTAGTCACAAAAGGTATCAAAACAGTAGACTACATCTAGACCAACAGAAAAATAAAGGAAACTATACAATGGACTGAAAGACTTAACACACACACCCTTATAATTGGATCAAACAATAACATAATTTTTAACATAATTTTTCACAAACAAAAAACTTAGCATATATTTTTATGGATGTTACAGTGAAACATGGTAAATACCAGGTTGGCATAGAAAGTTAACTTGGGTAAGTGATGGCAAGTCTCCTAGTGTATAGACACTGTGATACCAGGACTCAGTTCACATACAACCACAAACAAGTTAGCAGTAGGAAGGACATTTAGCTGTAAAACGATGTTCTAACACTTTAATATTTTTAGACCTGTATGATGATGATGATGATATATTTTTAATTATATCTCCAAAATTACAAATACTTCAAAATCTTAATAAGATTATACAAACTTTAGTGCGGTCATGATTTCAACTAGTATACCAAATTTCAATCAGATTTTCTTGATAAAAACCAAAAAATCCTATTTTTGGAAAAGAATTGACACAGTTAGGGAACTGGGTACAAAAATATTTTAAAGCAAGCTAATAGACTCCAGGAAAAAAAACAAAATTGCAGTATAAAAGGACAACTTTTTGAGAAAAATTATTAAAGTGCAAAGCTCTGGGCATGCACAACTGAAAAATGGCTTATAATACCACAAATACTTAAACTTTAATTTTTGAGAAAAATTAAACCAAAGAGTATCTCCATGTCCTTAAAAAAAAAAAAAAGAAAAAAAATTTTAAGCTAAAAATGATGTTATGATAATAAAAGTCTAAAAACACTGATTTTTGCTGTTTTCAGATCATAAACTGGCTCAGACCCCCAAAAAAAATTTTTCAAAAGGTCAAAAGACTTTCTGTTATGGTTTACCTTAATGTAAAATCTCAAAAAAATTTAGTGAACAGATTTTGAGAAAATCTTAAAAAAAGACGATTTTAAGCCCAAAATGATGAGAATTTTTCTTCAAAAATCTAAATCTGTTAATAGCAATGCATTATGGCCTTATAGCTTTTTAGAAAAATTCATGAACAATTTTGAGATAAATTACCAGACAGATGAAGGACACGGGTGAATTAATAGGACTAAAAAACAACATGTTAAATGATCTTTTCCAGCATCACAAAAAAATTTTGCATAACAGCTATAATTTTTTGAGAAGAATGCAGTCTTTTCTGAAGAAAATTTAATTAGGAGCCTAAGGAACTGTTGTTTAAAGAATCATAATTTTTCTTAGAATGGAATAGAATTTCTGCAGAGAAAACCATTATTCATGAGAAAATATTTATATATTTATTTTAAAAATATGTAATTTTTTAGTATTTGATCTTTTTAAGAATCTGGGTACTGGGAGTGATAGAGTTAATATCACTAACTTTTTAAAATTATTTTAACAAAATTTGAGTACAATTTCTTGAGAAGAATTTAAAAATGTCATTTAATAACAGAACTTGATTTGTTAGAAACCTGAGATTTGTATCCCATAACCTTACCAAAATGCCAAAATCATCAGAAATAATATATCATTGCATCGCACAAAATTTCAAGGGAATCAGAAATAATATATCATTGCATCGTACAAAATTTCAAGGAATCAGAAATATATTGCATCGTACAAAATTTCAAGGGAATCTGAAATAATATATCACTGCATTGTACAAAATTTCAAGGGAATCAGAAATATGTTGCATCGTACAAAATTTCAAAGGAATCAGAAATAATACATCATTGCATCGTACAAAATATCAAGGCAATCGGAAATAAATTTATAAATAAAGATCAAATTTGACTAATTTAGTGGACAAGCAGACAAATTGCCAAAATAATCAGAAATCTTATTTCCTATATGCACATTTTGCATATAGGAAATATACATATATAAATATATATAAATAGAAAGAAAAATTCAAAAGAACCAGAAAAACTATTTTGAAAAACTGGGCTTCAAAAAGGATGTATTCAATCAGTAGAAAAAATTTAATTTTACAATAAATGTGTTTAATATTCTTAATTAATATGTGCATGTTATAATTATAATCTTAACAAATTTTCAATCTCTTAAATGATCAGACAACTGATTGGTTAAATATCAATGCTAATGTCTTACCATTGACACAACGTATAAAAAATTTGCTCAATAAATTTCTAAAATGAAATGAAAAAAGTGTTTTTATGTTGCTTCGTAGATGTTGATGTAGATGTTGCTTCGTTTTGCTATAAAAAATGCATCACTCAAAAAACGTTCGCACACTCATGAATGCATTCGTCAGTTTTCTAGAACTCGATCAGTCATTTTATTTCATTATGAATCGCATCTTTCAATTGTTCAATAGACTGAGGGCAACAAGTGTATACTTCTGATTTCAAATATTCCCACAAAAAAAAAATTGCACTGGTTCAAATCAAATGATGGGGTGGTCCAATTGATATCATCGTGCAATGAGATCAATATATGGGAAACATCACATTCAAAATCTCTAAAACACGAGCATCTTTCAAAAGTGTTTGACATGGACACTTTATTTTTCATGCCACATAATTAACAAAAATATAAAACTCCTTCATTTTGATAGAATATAAGCCTAGTTGGTTTATGTGCTTAAAAGTTGAGTGTAGAGTTTTAACCTTTTAAGTTCTGCAGTAATATTCCTTTTAATCCCGTGACTGTCACTGACGTGTATATATATATATATACATGTCAAGATTTTAGAAAAGCGGCGATGATGTATATATATGCACATTTTATTTGTGGCTGTGTAATGTTTCTCATAGGCATCCATAGGCAGTGTGACCAGCCGCATCTTCCAGACAACTTATTTGCTGAAAATTTAAGCATAGTCTGGACGTTTTTTAGCAAATAAATATGTCTAACTTTTAATAAATAAAAAAAAAGTGGGGCTATGTGTTGTTCTATGCTTTGAAAGATATCAAACTGGGTCAAATATTAATTTTTAACCCCCACATATTTTATTTAAATCTTTTTATTCATTATTATATGGTTTTTATTCAATTTAAAGTGATTACTGACCACCTTTATTGTCCGTTCTTAAAAATCTCAATTTACCTGAATTAACCGGACACTGTGGCTATAGCATGCCAAAAAAAACTGATGGTTAAGGGGTTAGTTAAATACTAATAGAAAATAAACAATAAAATAAGTATAGAATTAGCAAGGAAGATAACGGGAAGAAATGCATTGGCAAAAAAGAAATTATCCAATGCAGAAAACCAAAAAAAAAAAAAAAAAGAATTAATAAATTAAGAAATCAAGCTGAAGCTGCAGACAAAAAATTAATGAAAAACATTCCTCAAAAATTAAAACAAAGTTAAAAACAAATACAAAATTGAAAATGATGTGGCAACAGTGGAACTTTCCACAGTTGTCAAGAAGTCTTAAAAAGGTAAAAATAAGCTAGCCATGAAATGTAAGTTAAAATAAAATGGTCATTAGCACCTTGTTGAAAGAAAATATTACTTGCTCACCAAGAAAATTAAGACATATAGGGTAAAATCTGGAAGACTATTAGTCATAAGATTTAAGAATCAACTTGAAAATTTTCTTATTGGTAATAGCCTCAGATTTACTTTGCCAGGAAGTAATAACCCAATTTATGCTGGAAAAAATAAAACAGGTGAAAGCGAGTTTAATTCTAAGAAGAACATACTTTGGACATTTAATGAGCTTTCCAAGATAATCAGTGAAGATGAGGTTGAAGAATTTTCAGATCTGATTTTTTAAACAATTTGTCGTTTTCTCAGATCAAACAAAGAATACATTAATCAAAGCAAAATTGCAAAATCAACTGTCTCTGTCCTATTTGCGAGAGTATTTAACTCCTTGTAATGGTGTGAATAAATGATGTGATGAAATAAAATAATGCCATGAACTGATTCTTGAAGTTGTATGCAACTCTGTAACAGAAAACGGCATTGTGAAAATTGTCCTGTTTTTGATTTGGAGTCCTTAGATGATGCTGAAAAGATTTCTTTTTACCATTGGGTAAAAAAAACATACTATAAAAACTCATTGAATTTTCTAGAAATGATGTGAAGACAAAATTATCAACTGTTCAAAACACTTAAACTGTACTATTTTAATAAACCAGAACAAAGTAATATGTATAAAAAGCATATAGATGAATTGCAAGAAGATGAACTAGTGACTCATATTGAATTTTCAGAAAATTACAAGAACAAGCACTAGAATTACATTAAGTCTACCTTTTAAGGTCAAGGTCAGTTTTAAATCTACAGTGCTTACATTTATGCATTATCTGAAAAGATTCTATATTTTTATAGTTTTGTGTTAGTCATTCCAGAAAATAAACATAGTTGCAATGAGTTTTTCTGAAATGGAAAAAATGAAGGTAGTAAAAAAGATAATATTGTCTCTGCAATTTGCTGGTTCCCCATGTTAAATATAACAACAATCACTATCATTGATCACACGAATGTTGTTTGACCCAGGTTAGCACCTTAAAAAAAGGCAAAACAAAAACTTGAGAACTTTAATAAATCTCAATAACACATGACTTTTTAAAAAAATTTGGAGCAGAAGAATGTTAGAAACTGCTGCAATCCTTTTTTAAACACACAAAAGAAAGGAATAAGGTAATTTATTTTAAAAATATTAAAGTAAAAATATTATGTCTAAAGTTTCTAGGTTTAGTGAACACAGCTCGCACATTTAAAAGACAACAGGAATAGTTGTACACCAGAGGTTTAAAACTATGCTGAAAGTATCACTCCGAAACTAAAGTTGAACCATGTGACAAAACAAGACATTGATACAGAATACGACCCCTCAGCTAATAACGAATCAGAGAAACCAAAAACAATAAACTAAAT